>PVHY01018633.1:0-28894 GCA_004024945.1 Uropsilus gracilis
AAAAAAAATGTCACTCCAACAGAATTTCTCAAATTAGAAAAGATGAGTACTTCCTAATGAAAACCTAGTCCAAAATTTCCTTCTTTCTCAATGGAAAATCTTTCTTGGTGGTCATTTTGTGGTGTCATGAGCTAATAAGCTTTCCTGTCAAGAAAAAATATCCAACTTATGCTTTGCAACAACCATTTATGCCACACAAGGCAATGATTGCCTCTCTCCAGCTTTCTCCTACTACTGAGCTTGACTCTTTTCAGTCTTCCTATAAGCCACATGAGTTAACATGGCTATAGATGTTTATACCTTAGGCTGTCTTGCTGGAGTTTTGCAAAAATAAATTTGTAATGACAATTTCCTCAAAGAAAAGGGTCAAAAAAATGTGCCAAGTAATTGAATTTTAAAAGTAACTTTAAAACAGGAAATCAGAAACTAGTTTGTGACTAACTCAGGGGAAGCTGAGGCTTATGGTGAAAGCACAGGTCTTGTTCCACCTCAAACATAGCAGGGTCAACCCATGTAAAGGAAAACTTTAAGCCCTTTGTAGAATATCTTACATTCAGGTCTCTGACTGTCAGTCCTCCGTTCTGGTTAATATCATCAAGGGAATCCTTGCCTGACAGAATGTAATTTAGGATCTATTAAATATGATTACTTGGCCTTGAAAATGATGGATATTGGACAGAATTATAGATTCACTTTACAAAAGAAAGGTCTCTTTTACATCCTTTCTTGTGGAGCTTAAAATGAAGCCCGGGGAAATCCCTCAGAGGAGTTGTGGCATTTATAGGTTAGGTTTATGAAAAAGCGAATTGATATTCATATTAAAATCTGTAAGAATTTAGCAAGGTGAAGATAGTGAGCATGCAGACAGCTGTGACGTGTGTGTGAAGGGTGAGTGGCATGTTGCCCAACTGATTTACTTGCTTTAATTATATTAGTAATGTGAAAGTCAACATTATTTGAAACAAGCTCTTTGGGTTTTTCATTCAAATACTAGCCCCCAGTGACCACATTTTATGGTCTTCCCAATTTCCAATTACTAAAAATGTTGAGAGCTGAACTACCTCAGAGTTCATTGCTGGGCTTGCTTTGATGGTGGCCTATGTTTGAGTTTTTATTTAATTACACTTTGCTCCTGGCTATAAAAGTGGACATTTTTTAAAAAGTGGACATTTTTTAAAAATTAAATAAAAAATTGCAAAGAAGAAACTAAAATCACTAATAATTCTTTCACCCAGAGATTGCAGCTAACACTCACTGCATTCCTGCTAGCATCTTCTTTGACCGACAGATAGGTAGAGACTTATAATATTTTTATTACTTAGCTGATATCATACATACAGTTTTCTAAAAGTTTTAACAGTATTACAACATGAGCATATTCTCATACTTTTAAATGGAAGCTGTTTAGTGGTTACACAGTATTCATTTAATGTTTGTGCCATCAATTTTTAAATTGATTGGCACTTAATGAGAATTTAGGAAATCTATATTTTTTAAATGTTATCAGGTAACTCTTTATATACATCCCTAGTTATTTCCTTGGGATCACTTCCAAAAGAATTGTTATATCTAGAAATTTACTAAATCTGCTTTTATATGACCGAGTTGAATTTTTTTCTTATTATGCCCAGCATACATTACAATTTTCTTTACCACATCCCCAGACTATTTATCTTGACAGAATTCAAAACAATAACAGTAGCAGAGAGAACTGAGACTGTTGCTGATTGGCAATGAACTTTGTGTTAAGGATAAGGTATGAGCAACATCAGAATTCTAAATAACTTCAAAAATTGAGGAAGCAGGATGAGAGGAATGGAAAGTTGCTGTATAATGGATATAGAGTTTCAGTGGTTGCAAGATATAGAGAGTTCTAGATATGCATGATTAGTGATGGTTGACAATGCTGTGAATGAACTTAATTCCATTGAATTGTATGCACATTTAAAATGGTTAAGATAGTAAATTTTATGTTATATGATTTTTCCACTAATGAGCAAGCACATGGAAAAATATCTCCACTAGTTGTGTTACAGAAGAGCTCTTCTGGAAAAAGAAATAGGTTCTCCATATCCCATGATATTTTCCTGATGTTATGATAGATGAAGCCATATTTTTTGCTAACATTTATATGGTACTTTAAAATTTACAAGCACTTTAGCAACATGATTTTATTGACATCACAAACTTGTAAAACAGATGATTATTCCCATTTTGTACATGAAAACTCTTAGTTGAAGGTGAAATAAAGGCTCAGGATGTTATCACTGGCAAAACAAAAACAATATCAGACATTATTCTAGAGTTTCAACTCCTCACACAAACTATCCCTTATGAACACTACCAAGATAGCAGAAAGACTCTTATCCTGGCAAAACCATATAGTGTCTTCACTTGACAAGTCAAATGTTTCATACATAACCTGGAAAGGGGCAAATATTTAAATTTCACTTAAAGAAAAGAATTAGCTAAGAAAAACAACTTCTGTAATAGTTTTAACTTAATAAAATAGAAATTTTATTAATACTAATAGAAAATAATAACCCCACTATTTAAATATCTAATTTGTGTCTTTTATACTTTCAGATATTGATTTATGTTTTAAAAGTTTACCTATCTAACATTTATCATCCTATAAAGAGAACCATGAGATGTGGTCAGGTATTAGCTGTACCCAGACAAGGATGTAGGGAGGATAATTGAAAACACTGACAATAAATGACAGTCACCAGTTATGTCACTGCTTCTTGTCTCACTGTGATACAAAGAGAGAACTCTTGTATTTTCAAATTAATTATTTCCATAAAAGACTTTATTATAGATTCTCCTTATTCTCTAAGTTTTATTTGCCTAGCTATTTTTTGATGCAGTGTGTGATCAATGATTAAAAAGTTTCTGGCCCTTATTTCTGTTCAATACTATTTTGAATTATAATCAATAAGTTCATCCAACTTTTCAAGATCTCTTAAAGTTTTATCTTTGGATGAGTCCCAAATTATCTAAACTGATAAGAAAATACTTTGACTAAACAAAAATATGGTCTGTGAGATTTATCTTATCTGTCAGATATCAGGAATATTTTCCGTTCTCATATATTGACAACTACATGCATTCAATACACAATATTATGGGTATGCCATTTTTGCTACTGCAAAAATAAATGAAAAAATCCCAAGAAACTACCATTACATGAATGGAAAAAATTGACACATTGTTAAATTATTAGAATGTTATGGAATAATCCCAATATTAGAATTACATGCACAGATTCTGAGGTCACAGGACTATTTTTTTCTCTGTGTAAGACAAAACTTCACAGAGGGAGAATCATCTGAGCTGGGACTAAAAAAAAAAATGAAAATATTTCATAAGGAAAGTAATGTATGCTCAATACCCTTTGTCTCATGTTTCATGATTAGACATTTTTCTTCAATTAATAGTATGGAGCTATACAATATCAGATGCTCTAACTGTAACATTAAAATCATCTTTAGATGTCACAGTGCATCATTCTTTCATAAGATCTGTATTCTCTTTGAATTCATCAAAATGTCTATCATCTTCACTGTGACTGCCACTGGGTAGATTGATAATAGTTTATTGTCAATCAATAAACATTAAGCCTACCATTAAGTTCCTTGATTAATTTACCACTGCACTGAGAGTGATGTCTCACTCTAAGAGGCTCACATGTGCACGCCTTTAATCCCAGACTGAGGCTAGGGATCACTTGAGTCCGCGGGTTCAGGACTACCCTGGGCAACATAGAGAGACCTAGTCTCTAAAAAATATAAATGAGCGGCTTGCATGAGTATAGGAAGAGAGAGAAGCATGAGATGTGATCAGGTATTAGTTGTGCTGAGAGAAGGATGTGGAGGGAGAATAATTGAAGATACTAGACAATAAATGACAGTCACCATTTATGTCACTGCTTCTTATCTCAGTGTGAGTGTTCTTGAGGGCCGTGGGCACTCTTCTGTATACTTTTTTAACTTATGGCATTTGTCTACATTTCCCTTTACCCAGATTTGTTATAACTGCTGCATATACCTTAGTTCATTTTGAATCTCTTCTATTCCACTAGATTTCCTTAACTCCAATATGTCTGCCAGGCAAGGATTGTAAACAGTATTTCCCTAATTTAGGTCTTTGCCCATCAGAGACTATGGCTTTTTTAATAAAAGGAAACTCATGTGAATAGAGTGGTTTGAACATTGAATATTCAATGTTTAATTCAAATGCGTTTGCAGGTCTTTCCAGTTCTGGGATTCTATTTGTATAATGGCATAATAAAAACAGACTGCAGTTGTATGAATGTCATCAATTGTTGTATCAAAGTCATCAGGAGTAAAACATCAAATTCACCCTGAATCAAATCAAAGGATGAACCAAGGGGTGTTTTAAAGAGGTCAAACTTAACCAATCTATTGAATTGGTATCATAATGTTCAGTGTTTAAACAGCACATATTTGAATAAAAGTTTTTTTAAAAAATATTAAAATCTTGCAAAGAACTTTTGAATTTGAACACATTTATACTGGAACCTTTAAAATGAGGCACATTAGAGTTGAGCACTGCGCAGACCCATCTCACCTCTTTGTGGGGTTCTTCACACAGCTCTTCTGTCCGCTACAGAATCAAAAAGTCTTAATAACTAAGAAACCAGTGATTGTGTTGTGAGCACAAGCAGAGAAAAACATGTTCATCTGTCAATATAACTTTCTAATTTTTGGAGGAGAATTTGTTTTCAGGATATTCAGCAATGAACCTAGCACTTGATCAGTGAAAACTAAAATTACTGGTGAAATATTTTAAGTTGATAACTTTCTGCACCCAATAAAATATGTCCACTTTTTGTAATTTATACACAGTTGCATAGTTAGCAACACCTACAGATTTTAACACTTCATAGTCAATAATGTACCTATGGAATTTTATCTTTTGTCTAATCTTGGAATGAACAGCAAAAAAGACTAGCTTCTAAAAGAAAAAGACTATATATTGACATTAGTGTGATGATTGTCTTATCGCCATGATGATTATCTTAAAGCCATAGCTCTGTCCACGCCTCTTAATAAATGCCAAATCTCCCCTCATAAGCCTGTTGTTTTCAGGTGTTTCTCTAATGTATTCATACTAATAAATCTCTATGTCATAATAATAAGTTAGCCTTTGTTGAGAGATGTATTATGTATTACCCCAAACACATGTGTGTATCATCTCATTTAATTCTCACTAAGCCCTATGAGCTAAGTATTGATAATAACCCACTTTCTGGATGAGTAAATTGAGGAACAAAGTGGTTGAGAGGTTAAGGTCACACAATCAATAAGCAGTAGAGAGTATATTAAAACTCAGATTGTCTAAGCGATAACTGTCACTTAGCAAAGAATAAAAGTCTGGTCTTATAGGAAATTTAAGAGTTTCCCTTCTGCTGCATGAATGCCTTAACAGCATTTTCCCTGTAAGATTATTCTAGAAAGCAGGAGATGCACCAAAAAATTATATATGATAACTGGGAAGAGGGGGAATCTCCCCAGGCAGTGACCTTTATTCCTAAGATTTGATTTGGAAGCAAATTTTTATAGCTCAGTTAAAAATTGCTAAACCCAGGCACTTATATAATAGAAATGCTGATGTGACCTTAATTCCAGAGGTGCAAAGGGTATAATTGAATTTAAGAACAATGTATCTCATCCATTAAGTCATTAAATAGATTGTAAGTACTACATGAAAGTGGTTAACAATGGTATGCAAATAAAATGAGCCTGCACTATTAGCTACTGTATTTTAAGTTGTGTTTGCCAAATATAACATTAAATTACAATACAGTAATTTAGAAAATATTATGGCAATATATTTTAAATGTTACTGAACATAATGCCAATGTAAAGAAAGATAATTTAGAATTACATGATATTGCCAAGTGCCTATGTGCAATTCATATAGCTTATATTTATAGTTTTTAGAATTAAACTTAGTCAGAAATATGTCCTTTTGACCCAAAAACATGGAGTTGCCCCAGTAGTGTAATGAGTCTGGCATTAAAGAAAATATATTAGGTGGCCAACTAAATGCCAAGATGAGAACATGTCTCCACAGAGATGTATATTTGCAATGTTGAGAAAAAATACCCAGATGTTTGGCATCATACAACCAAATACATAAATCCAAGTGAAATCACAAGTTAAGCACACATTCATGGAATTTAATCAATGTAGGCATCCAGTCAAGCTCATCTGAGAATAAAACAAAATAAAACAAATCCAGAATCCCTCTCTTCTTTCTCAATGGCAGAGCTAGAGATATCGATTTCCTATTTATATTGTTTCAATTCTTCATTTAATCTGACTGACTTGCAAGACCAATAATGAAGTGTCCTAATCATTTCAGTACAATAGAGAACCTTGCAGTATAAAATATGGCCCTCAGAAGTTCAACAATAAATAGTTCTGCTTATTTTATTTCCTTATATAAATGCTAATATAGCAAGAAAGAGTTAATGAATAATAAATAATATATATAATACTTTTTGCAGTAAAGAGTTTATCACAATAGTTACAAATATATTAAAATGTCTTATTTTAGATTTATGTATAGGCAGCAAGTCATAAATATGAGCATGCTCATTTACATAAAAGAGAGATAATAGAGTGACATAAAAATTTTAAATGCCAAAACCCACTGCCATAATAAAATAAAGAAAATCAAGAGTTCAAATTGAATATGTGACTTAATTAGCGTGAAAGATCAATTGGAAAATGAGTCCAATTTTTACCTTCCTAACAATATGGCAGTCTTTCCCATCAATACACAATACTACCACTCTACCAAACCTTGAATTGGGCCATCTTACAACTTGCTCTGGCCTCTAAACTATGGCAAATTTGATGAGATGCCATACTTACCCACGGCCTCACATGGGTCTTGCTTTCTTGCTCCTATTTCTTGCAATGAGGACAACCTTGGTCATTGCTGATGAATGAGAAACCATGTGGAAGAGTCAAGCTGTCCCAGTTGGGACCATCTTAGATCAGATAGCTCCCAGTTGCTCTACCAGCTACACACACACGTCAGCAAGCATGACTAGGAATAACTGACACAGAGCAGAACCCACCCAACTATTTATAGATTTATGAAAAGCAATGTCTGTTTTAAACCAATAAGATTTGGAGTAGCTTCTTATGTAGTAATAGATAACTGATACAAGTATCAGACAATCTCTCATAGAAAAAACTTGCAAAAATAATGCAAAAAATATAATGCATAGTTATCTCTAAATATTAGATGAGCTTTGAATTTATATACATTTAACACAGATTTATGTGATAGGTAAAATGTCTAAATACATACCAATGTGATAGGTAAAATCTCTAAATCCAGACCAATTTCCAAAAACCCTTCTGATCTTAACTAGCTTCATTTTGAATTTGGCTTAAGGATAAAAAATGTCATCAGCATCCCAGTACCCAAGCTATTATAGCAAGTTCTGTGCTCCTCATCAGAAAAAATTAAGATATCACTGCCTCTAGTATATGCATTAAAATAAAAAATGAAAAATTTTCCAAAAAATCTACAAATAACTTAATATCTCTTTGTTGTTTTTGTTGTTGAACTTTTAAGTTCCCATGGTATATACATTTCATTGAGAAGAGATGGGCACAGGGAGAAAATTCACCTCTTTTACTTTGGTGTCAACCTTTGGATTACTTAATAAACCAATTAAATTAAAGATGCAGAATGCACCAATCTTTACACTAAGATAACCACTGAGCAATCAATGATAATTAAAAAAATCAATTTGTCTTCTATAGTAATTAAATTTGTCCACTTAGATATAATTGATATTGTTCACAACTAATTATCCAAGCAAAGGCTCAGAGGGACTTTTAGAGACTAAAGGATTGAGCCAAAGATTCTTCCTAATTTGAAATTGGACTGAATGCCATGTTTCCTCAAAAACTGATTAAGTCTTCCCTAGAAACAAGGTATTGAACAAACTCAACTACAGTCAGGAAATCAGTATTTCATTAGAGGAAGTTTAGCTACTATCTAGTACTCGCCATGTGACTGTGGACTAATCACTTAACCTCTGTGTTTCAATGCCTCATGGCATAATATTATTATTATGACACACAGAATTGTGTCATAGCATTGTTATTACTTGTTACATATTCAGAATTATAATGTCATCATTATTGGTATTACTGGTAACTTTTTAAGAAAGAATGGTAAATTAGTCACCATTGGTAAATTAGTCACCAAATGGTAAATAAATCACAAGTTTATTCCCTTTGTTTCACTCTTACTTGGAACTACTCCTGTAGGCATTTTACATTCAAAGGTTACTTCTGCCCTTTCCCATTTTGTGAAATTCAATTGTTCTTCCTGAGATAAAAGATGGCTAAAATAGGGAAATGAGAAGTTCACGTTTGCTATGTGGCATATCTGATTACAAGTTATTAAGCCAATCCTTTCCTCTCATAAGCAATTCATTTCTCAGCACCAGAGGGGAGGAATAATAATAAAATAAAACACAGGGTGATCTTATCATTGATGCTTAGCATTTGTATATTCACTTTAAAAGGTGGCAAAGCAATTTACTGCAGCCCTCAGGCAGCCTAAATGACAAGTTAGCAAGTTATATAGATATGATATTACCTATTTATTCTGATACTCAATGCAAAAATGTCAGGGAGATCCCTGGTTAAGTACACTAAATTACTGACTCCTGGGGCTGGAAAGTACACTAAGAAGCTATTAGCTATTGAACCCGTCCCCTGAATAAGAATCTATGGCCCATATAGAAGCAAACCTTTCCAAATTCTAGAGAAAGCTATTAGACTATCTTCTACATTAAGATTCTCACTCTTCCAGGAAATTCTTTTCAAGGTATTCTGGCTTCAGCTTTAGTACATTTGCTCTATCATTTGTCGAAATGAAAACAGCTGGTGAGTCTTCTGACCCATGCAGTATTTCTCTGAATCCTCTCCTTTATCCTAGACCTATTTTTCTCAGTACCAAAAGGACAGCCTTGCCTGAATGTTATGCACTTATCCTATAACTGGTACTCTTATATGAGATTAAATTAAGACTATCCTATGCATTCTGATTCTGAAAATACAAGAATCATAAATTGAGATTTGCAGTCCAGATATGCTTTCTCCAAACTTCTGAAATACATGCATCAGTTAAATAAGGATGAAGGAAGAAGAGCAGTCTTGAGGTTAGACACTTTATTGTGATGGAAATAATGGTTAAACTACTGAGTCAAGGATTGGTATTTGAGCCAAAGGCCAGTGACAGTTCATAGCAGCACAGTTCATGGCACATTGTAGCTTCCAAGTAAATGAAGAATGGAAAACAAATAGATGCATGAATGAAATACAATAAAAAACAAAGTCTTAGACATCTAAATATATTCATTGACTAGTATGGCATAAAGTAATTGGAAACCACCTCATGTCTTGCCTCAGGGAAACCAGATGTTGGTTTTTAATGGTAATAAGAAGGCATAGAAAGTATCTATTTCAAAATGGCAGACTACTTTACATGTGTCTACCACCATTTTCCCCAGTGTTATTAAAGTTCACATTTATTGGTCAGGCATGGTGGTGCATGCCTGTAAATGGCAGCCTAGGAAGCTGTGGCTGGTGCCAGGGATCTCTGTTTGAGTCCTGCCAAGGGCATGTAGCCAGACCTAGTCCCAAAAAATAGCTGGGCATGGTGGCACATGCCTGTAACCCCAGCTATCTAGCAGAGGCCGGGGATTGCTTGAGTCCGTGGTACCCCAGGCAACGTGAGCCTGTGGTTCCACGAGCAAAAATACCAACAACTAGTCTCAAAAAAAAAAAAAGTTCACATTTATTAATACACATTCTCCTAGGGAAAAAAAAAGAAATGGAGCCAGTATGAGACCTGAAAGTGACAGAAATACTAGAAGAAACAGTAGGAAGAATTAATAGGGGAAATAAAATAAGGAAGTCTAAAACTTCAAACAAAAAAAGGTTAGAAAATTCTTTCCTTAGGAAGTTCTAAAGAAGGCCCAATATGGTTAAAGCTTGAGACACTAATACACCACTAATTTCAAAATTTCCTTCAGAGCCAAAGGACAACTTAGGGTTCTCCTTTACCTTTTCCCTACTTCCATTTAAGCAGAATATATATTTATTCTTTTATTTTAAAAAGTGAACTTTTAAGGAATAACTATAACTTTCATTAGAAAGTTAACTCAGGCACAAATTCTTTTTAATCTACCTGTGATAGAACGCAATGCCACAGATGTAGTAGCTTGCACAGAATTACGTACAAGTGAATGTCTGTATATAGCTAAATCTGAATAAACCCTATGGGTTGTACTGGATGTTTCTTATTTTTTATATTGAAGAGGTTCAGAAAATGCCACCTTAAAATATACCATTTCAACAAATTGATTATATTTAGCTATAGGTACTTGGAAAAGTATAGATACAGACCTCTCTGACCTCCCCACTTCCACTTAAAGAGGGCTTATAAATTTTCCATTAGAGAGATGTACTCCTTGGGTGAATAAAGCTTGTGAACACTAGGAGATATGAAGACATATCCCCCAACAATGGTATCATTATAATGATAAATTAATGAAATTTGGAGAAAAAGGAAAATACTGTCCTTGTAGCAGGAGGAGAAGAACATTCTATCACTAGGGCTGAAAATCAACACTGACCTGTACAGTCAAACCTCCTAAATATAACCCTCATCTTCCATTAGTTTCTCCCACCTATTTCCTGGTCACTTTCCTTTAGCTGACCACAGTTCAAACACATTTTTCTTTGTTTTGCCAATTTTTACAAATCAATCATTAATTGTTAAAAAGATATAACCTGTAAGAGTCTATCCCCTTCTTTGACTTTTCAGTTCTTTTCTATGAAGTTTCCTGTCCCACATAAAAATATTAATATCAAATATAATTTGGATTCTTTTTTCCTGTTATTCTGTATTTCATAAGTTCAATTCATTGACCCCCAGCAGGAACACTTAAGAGGCTTTTATTTTCCTACAATGTATATAATAATCTATCTATATAATAATATAGATGTATAAGATGTTTACAATGGTGGAGACTTGTAGGGGATGAGGGGGAGAGCACACAAGATTTCCCTATATGTTTCTTTGCAATATTCTGTGAATTTATGATTTCAAAATAGAAAGTTTAAAAAAAATCTAAAATCTGTATAGAAACATGCCATTTTTCATCCTTGCTTTTAGCAAAATCCAAATATTTGTAATACGTTTTGGGACATTATGAGAAAGCAGACACATATTGTTGATTGGAATATAAAAAAATAGTACAACCCCTATAGAAGTGAATTTAACAATATCTAGCAAAAATACATATTCATTTATAATTTAACCTATATAATTACATTCCTATGAATCTACCTGAGACACTGAAAAATAATAAAAAATAACGTATGTACAAGGTTATTCATTGCACCAATATTTGAAATGTAAAAGGTTAGAAACAATCCCCAAATGTGCTAAATAAACCTCCACACAATAGAGTACTATATAACTGAAAAAAGAAATGAAGACAATTGATAGGGTAGGTTACCTCCTCCCTGGGTGTCATTGTCTCCTGTTTAAGATTGCAGATTTCAAGGAAGGGTGTGCTAAAATGTGAGAACAGCCTTTGTAATGTAATAATTCAGGAGCTGTTTCTAAAAGGTGGGAAAACAGAAAGGATATAAAAAAGAGGTTTGAAACAAAGAGCAGAGGGAAAAAGAAGGAAGATGGGAATGGAGATTGAGATTCAGGTTTGGTTTCAGCCATTTTGATGGAGATGTGAACCATGTGATCTTGGCCATGTGAGGCCAAGGCCTGAGGCTGCCTCTGGTTGGCCCAGGCTAGCTGCATGTATGCTAAAGGCAGTTAAGAAGTTTGCAGATTTGAAGTCCGTGTTGGAGTTTGTTTCGCTGAGTTTGACTTGCATCTGGAAGAGGCCATGCAAAAGTTAGGCCTGAGAAGAAAGTGAACTTTGCTGGGTCTGGTACCATGAAGTTTCTTCAATGACTTGGAGGACAAGGAGAGGACAGCATGTAAGATAAGGAGGAGCACGCCAAAGGAGCACTCCAAAGAAAGATGTCTTCAAACACAGAGATGAACTCTGACTGACTGACATTGATGAGATGATCAGGACTGAGAGACTGAGGATTTGGGGGCAATCTGGGAAAGGACTTTGGACAATGTTGAGAAAGGTTTTTGGCAATGTTAAAGTAATCTGAGTTTTACTTACGTGTTTCTTATGTAGTAATTAGGAAATCACTTTGTTAGAAATAAATTAGTCTGCACTGATAGTCTTTCTTTGACTTGGTATTTTGGTTGAGAAGGCTGGGGATGGTGAAAGAACCCATGCGTTTAAAAGAGGGTAAATTGAGGCAAACTAGTGTAAAGTTTAATCTGTGTTTCTAAGTTTTTCTTTTTAGGTCTAAAAGAGGGAAAGAATGCAGGGAGAAGCTGGTAGCTGGCTTTTGCATATCAATGGTAAAGGTGAACAGTGAAAATGCTAAAAAACAGTTTGTAGCCTGCTTCCAAGGGAGAAGCAGGCATAGGTGTGTCTAATTTCAGTTAAAGGCAATTGCTAATGTAAACTGCTTGGAGCCTGCTTTGTAGAGAGAAGCAGGCAGATGTGTTTTAAATAAAGTCAGAAAGTCTTTTTCTTTTTACCCTGTTTCACTATGTTAAATGAAGACACTGTCATAGAAAAATCTCCAGGCTGTACTATTGAATGAAAAAAGCAAGTAAAAAAATACTGTTTATTCCATAAAGAGGAGGAATACAAATAAATATATTTGTGTTATGCAAAGTAAGTAAAATGGAAGAATGGAAGAATAAGCCAAAATTAATAAATGTTTAATTATAGGAAAAATAATTAAAAAAGCATACTAGAAACTTGACCTTTTTTTAGCATACTCTAGTTAAAAGCTTTGACTATAGAATCCTAGGTGTTTCATGTAACAATAAAGCAGTTATGTCAAAATACTTAAAAGCATTTCTAACACTTAAAATTCAAATAAAACCTTATTTGAATATCAAGTTGGTGACCCAACAATACAAAGAAAAAGTAACCAGTTTAAACTCTAAAAATCCAGATTGTCAAAGGCAATGTACTATTAACATAAAATCAAAGAAATTTTGTATATACATGTAAGTTCAACTTAGATCTAGAAATACCAGTGAAGAATTCATATTTTCTCTTCTTAGGAATGTGTGTATATCCCAGCTCTTTCTGGTGCAAAGGCTGAGCAAAACTCAACCCAGTAGCTGTTGAGTATGACCAGCAGCCAAATTGAAACGGTATTAAGAAGACTTTCTGACTTAAACTTTAACACACACAGGCTTGCTTTCCTCTCCGAAGCAGGTTACAAACAGGCCATTTACAGTTGCCTTTAACTTGAAGTAGACACACCTATGCCTGCTTCTCTCCCTACGAAGCAGGCTACAAGCAGTACATTTACCTTTATTCTTTACCTTAACCTTGAGCACCTCTGCCTGCTTCTCCCTACAAAGCAAGCTGCAAACTGTTCATTAGCATTTTCACTGTTCACCTTTACCATTGATATGCAAAGAAAGGCCAGCCAGCTGCTTCTCAGCTCCCAGCTCCAAAAACTGCTGAAGAAAAACTTAGAAGCACAGTTAAACTTTACACTAGTTTGCCTCAGTTTACTTTCTTTTAAACTCATGGATTCTTTCCACCATCCCCAGCCTTCTCAACCAAAATACCAAACCAATGCAAGACTATCAGTGCAGACTAATTTATGTCTAATAAAGTGATTTTCTAATTATCCTAATAACTACAAAAGAAACATGTAAGGAAAACACTGATTACTTTAACATTGTCTAAAATCTTTCTCAGCATTGTCGAAAGTCCTTTCCCCAGATTGCCAAAAAAAATCCTCAGTCTCTCAGTCCTGATCATCTCACCAAAATCATCCAGTCAGAGTTTAATCAGCGTGTTTGAAGACATCTTTCTTTAGGCGCGCTCTTTTGGCGTACTCCATGCCGTCCTCTTCTTGTTGTCCAGGTAGAAACTTCATGGTACTGGACCCAGCAAAGTTCATTTTCTTTTTAGGCCTGACTTTCGCAGGGCCTCTTCCAGACACAAGTTAAACTCAGCATAACAAACTCCAACACGGATTTCAAATCTGCAAATTTCTTAACTGGTGTTAGCACACATGCTGCTAGCCCAGACCAGCCAAGGACTGCAGATCCCCAGGCCCTGGTCAAGTCCACATGGCTCACATCTTTACCCTACAAGATGGTCGATTCCCATCTCCCCTCCATTGAATCTCTCTATCTGATCTCCATATTGGAATCCGAATCCCCTCTCTTTGTTTCCACACCCTTTATATATCCTGATTTCCCACCTTCCAGGAAACCTGTTTCACCTTCCTTCTTCATCTCCCTGAAAGGAAATTCCAACTAAGGTCATTCTCACATTTTAGCTTCTGTCCTTGAAATCTGCAATCTTAAACAGGAGACAATGGGGGGAGTAGCACACCCTATCAAAATTATATCCTCTAATTATGATTTTTTTTCCTTAAAGAGTCAGGATTCCTTGATGAAAAGATGATAAATATCTGACCTTGCACACTATGTCACCAAGGACGCTAGCAAACACTATTGGGGGGTTCATGTCAAAGGTTCATGAGCCAAGTTGAGGAAACTTCCCCCAGTTAAAGATGGAAAACAATAGGAATAACTACTAAAATGGATTATAAGCACATTAAATATGTTGAAATTCATGAGATTATGATTGATACTTAAGAAAACCATATTTGTTATCTTTAGGGGGATAGTAAAAAAAACCAGTTCATTATTGTTAAATATGGAAAACAAAAGGTAATAGTTAGGAATTGAGTCTGCCTTGTTTTTTGTAATGGGTAATTCAGTGCACCTTGCACTTCTCCATTCAGGACTGAGACACTCATTCAAGGCCAAGAGTATCTAAAACTAAGCCTTCTTCAGGAATTGCCCCTGAGTATAGGAACCTGTCTTGCCTGAATTTATATCCATGCCCCCCAGGTATAGCCCACAGACAACAATTAGTAAACACAGGGCAGAAGGGTGGGTGTGTTTGAGGAGGAGGCTGTGAATACAAAAGCACATCCTCAACTTTAAATGGTTAGCCCAGTTTCACAGCTCCCTATGGTACTTGGCTGGGTGCTTTTTTGCAATTCCATCATTATTCAACTTCTCCCTCACCTGGTCCATGCTCCCTTTATCCTCTTAATCTCTAACAAAAATACTTCCCTACACTATCCTTAGTCAGAAAAGTTCTAAAAAATAGAGGTTAAGCAACCGTTATTCCCTAGAGCTCTACCCTTTCATTCTTTGATATGTATCTCCATCTCAGAGTCTATTTCCTAGTTGGAAATAGGACTGACCTCTGAAACTTTCCTATATGAAATATATCTCCAGTGACAAAAGAGTTGGTGAGGGTAAGTTCTCTCAAAAAATAAATAGGAAGAGAATCATATATGGAAACCAACATTATTATTACAAATTTCTAATTAAATAGCTAAGATTATCAATAGCTGCTGATAGCACAAAAAGAAAATGAGTATTATATATCTGCTTGAAGGACACACCAGCACTTAGGAGATATTCTTACCAAAAACTCAAACAGAATTAAATTAAATCTCTAGATACAACTATTAGTTTATAAGAAGTATAAGAATAGAGTGTCATGTCAAATGATACTACAGGAATATATATATATATATATATATATTTTTTTTTTTTTTTGAGATTAGGTCTCACTATTTACCCATGGAACAGCAGGCTTACATTGCCCCAGAGTACCACGGACTCAAGCAATGCTCAGCCTCAGTTTCCCAGGTAGTTGGGGTTACAGGTGTGTGCCACCATGCCCAGCAATTTTTTGGGAGACTAGATCTCGCCATGTTGTCCCGGGTGGGACTTGGACCACGATCCCCAGTCCCAACCACAATTCCATAGGCTGTTGCTTTCAGGCACGTGAAAAGTGTTTTATCTTTTAAAGATATATGTTGAATTATTTACCAATGAAAATTATTTGAAATCTCGGATTTTCTCTAAAATAATTAAAGTAGTACAGGGAGGACAAATAAGTAGAGGTATGGATAAAGCAGTATTGGTCTCAAGGTGATAATTGTTGAAGGTACCTGAGTATACAAGGAAGTTCATAAAAATATTCTACTTTTGTATACATCGAAAATTTTCAATGAATAAAACATTTTAAAAAATCATTCTGCATTGAGTTAAATAAATGAAATGCAGTACCCAAGATTTTCTACTGTGAAAGGTTGCTAGTCTTCTAATAATACATGGTAATATGTGGTATTGAATCAAAATACAGTAAAAGGTTCATAATGATAAAGTTCCTTATTGATTTAAGGTTAAAACACAAGAAAGTCCAAGAATTCTACAACATAATTGAAAAGGTAAATTAAATCCCAATATCCTATATAAAAGTGACTGAAAAAGTAGTGGGGTTTGTTTGTTTGTTTGTTTGTTTGTTTTTTTGTTTGTTTGTTTGTTTGTTTTGAGACTAGGTCTCGCTACTTTTGCCCGTGGAACCGCAGCTCACGTTATCTGGGGGTACACAGACTCAAGCAATCCCTAGCCTCAGCTTCCCAGGTAGCTGGGATTACAGGTGCACGCCACCACACCCAGCTATTTTTTTGGAACTAGGTCTCACTACGGGCCCCAGGCGGAACTCGAACCACGATCCCTAGCCCCGGCGACTTCATAGGCTGAAGCTTACAGGCACGAGCCACCGTGCCCGGCCCTGATAAAGTGGTTATTTTGAAGGAAAATGTAATTTGAAAGACATTAGGTGAAAATATTCAACTACTTAAGATAATGACACTACAAAATGTATATTTATATAGAAGATTTTCTTTTTTTTCTCATGTGTCAATTAGTGTAGAACTCAGGGAAAATGAAAGGGTTTCCATTAACATTTGCTGACAAAATAGAAGTGACCCAGTTGAATATGGATTTCAGATAAGCAACTTTTTATAGTAAGTATATTCAAGTATTTTTATTTGCTAAATATAGTAATACTACTTCTAATTCTTTAGTTTATTTCTCCCCCAGCTTTATTAAGATATAATTGATATATAATATACAAATTTGAGCTATACAGTGTGATATTGTGGTATGCATATATATTGTTTAAAGGCTTTGACTTTTCTTTGTCGTTTTTTTCTTTATTTATTTCTTGCCATTATATGACTGCTTGACCTAAAATGCTATCCATATGGTACTTCATTAAAGCAACTATTATTTAAAGTCTCTCATGTTAAGAAGTTGAGGGGGATTTTTAGCATTGTCACCTTGGAAATAGCTGTTCTGGCACAGCTATTTAATTTTGAAATCTCAAAATAACAGCAGAAAAATTATTCCCCAGAGAATAAGGAACCTGGAAAGTGTTTTTGACAGATGCACCACATTCCTACACCAGTAAATGCTGCCACTTTGTTCTCTTTCCTCCCCTTTCCCTTACAATAATATACAAGCTGCGTTAATCAGCCAGATAGTGGTGGTGGTGAGTGGGTTTGATGAGGGCTCCACTGTACCTCCTGAGCTGACTCTATCAGTCATTTAACTAGAGGTGGGAAAAATGGGAACCAGAATGCAGTTCCTTAACCCCAACTAAAACCCTTTAGAGGTGACCTTATTTCTTCTATGTTTCCACTAATATGCACTCATATTTGTATTATTTGCAAAGTACTTCCCTTACTCTGTCCTTAACTAGTCAGAAAAGCACTGAAAAATAGAGATTTAAGCAACTGTCTAAAGGTCCCACACATGAATAAAAGTCACATTTCTGTTTTTCATGCTAGGCTTCTTGGCATAATAATTTGGATAAGGTTGAGTCTTAGTAAACTTAAGAAGTCTATCTCCTGCATTGATCACAGTTCCAGTGAGTAACTCCAATGCTACACTAAAGTTCCATGCAGGGTGTCAAATCACAGGCAGCTCCTCCAGTTGCCTGTCAGTCTCAGGCAAGGTGCTAAGTATTTGGGTGTGCACACAAGCCCATATCCTGCCTCACTGCCCACAAAGGAGCAGCAGTGTGAAATGGAGGCCCTCAAACTGCCCTAACCAGCAAATCAAGGAGACTTTTTAAAACAAAGATTTAAAACAAAGATAGGCCCCACTCCTAACCTATCATCAAATTTCTAAGGAAAATCATTAAGAATTTGTATTTCCAAAATTGTCCTTGCTTCAATCTGGTGTTAAACAATCCGGTAAAATGTGAAATTTAGAACCAGTAAAACTTTAAATCAAACTCTGCCTCCAACATTAGCTGTGTGATCTTGTCTTGGTAACCTTTTTTCCCTGCCTCTCAACCTTTAGTTTCTTCGTTTAGAAAAGAAGGAGGTGAAGGAAATAACATGATGTATCTTCTATTATTATGGAATTAAATGAGATCATAACTATTAAGTACCATATACAATAGTCCATAAATGGTATTAGTCACTACCTCACCTTTCTCTACCAGATCACTAAACTAATTTTGCATCTACTTCCCTTTCTAATATATATTTTTATCTCATGGGGTTCTTTTTACAAACTTAAAGTTGACAATATTTAATTGTATCCTTTAAGTTGAATGTTTCTTATAAAACAAGCATCTAAAATAACTTGATAGAAGGGATTTACCTTATTTTTGTATTTAAACATCTTTCGTTGTTGCAGAAGTAACATTGCATTATAATACATGTTTCAGGTATATCATTATCAATCAATGTCTATATATACTACATTAAGTTCACCACTAAAAGTCCAATTCCATACTTCACCACATAATGGATCCCTTTTACTCAATTCACCCCTCCTTTCCCCATTCCCTTATAGTAACCAATCATTTGGTCTTAAAGTTTGAAAGTATATTTTTGTTTTATCTAGTTTTAAATTTTGTTTATTTGCTTCTCTGTTAACATTCCTACAACTTACCAGTAGCTTCTATAAGGAGTGATCTGAGATGGTGGCTTTACCTGTTGAGAAGAAGAACTGAAACTGAACCTATAGAGGGATGAGTATGTTTACACATTTTCCACCCCAGACTGAGACCAGAGCAAGGCACAAAGACTTATGCAAAGATTTAGCCACCGCTCCCAATGACTGGATAAAGTTGTTGTGGGATGACAAGGTTGATTTGATTTTGTTTCTTGAACATCAAAGTGAGCACACAGGAATAGTTCTAAAGTGCAGGTGACATACACCTTATGTTCCTTTCAGAACGGGGGTGATCACTTCCAGGTCTGTGTACTCATTGTAAGGAAAAAGTTATACATGGAGACATACATTGAATATTTCCTTTAACATAAATACTTGAATTATTTAGCACATTTGTCAGAATTAAGAGGGTTTTTAAAACATATTGTTTCTATTTTCATAACATCTTTATGAATTAGAATAGAGTTCATTGATTATATTAAAAGCAAGTATTTTCCCCTTAGAGTAAAATTAGTATATGTTCATTAAACACAATCATGAAAAGAAGGATATTTAAACAATTTCTACAAAAGAGGAGAAAGTTTAAACAATCTCTACTACCACCTAGAAATAACAAAATTAAGATTTTGATGTATTTGTAACAAGTAATTTATAAAATTGGCATAATTCAATATACATTTTCTGAATCACGTTTTTCACTTAACAATATATTGTGAACTTTTAGTATATTGCTACAAATTTTCAAAAGTATACTTTTTAAGGTTGGTGATATCATAGCATGTAAATGTTCTATAATCTATTACCCTATTATTAGAAGCGTGGGCTTTTCCTCTATTTTTTATAATAAATATTAAGATCTGGCTTTCTTATTTACAGTTTACCTTTGGGAAAAATGACTTACAGATGTTGAAATACTTGCTGGAGAGCGGGAACTGTAATAAAAATTCTGCACTCTGCTCTAATTCACTTTTACATAAACCACAAAATATTGATTTGCTTTAATACTATGAATCAATGCATAGTCCATACTTGACACTTCATTTCCTTTTATTTCCTGACTTTCATTTTAAAAGCAAACATTACTGACTGGGTAAGACAGTATGAATGGAATTGATATATAATACCAAATTGGGAGTAGATGGGAGGGGAGTGTAATTCAATGTCCCTACAACTCTCTTCTTCATTTCTACCTTTCC
The DNA here is from genome assembly GCA_004024945.1 of Uropsilus gracilis. Taxonomy (NCBI): domain Eukaryota; kingdom Metazoa; phylum Chordata; class Mammalia; order Eulipotyphla; family Talpidae; genus Uropsilus; species Uropsilus gracilis. The sequence continues at coordinate 20,187 of PVHY01018633.1, forward strand.
TCATGCACTAACTTCCCCAACTGAAACACCTAAAAGTGATAGTATATCACTTCCTGGTTTTGAGGCATAAGGTAGTTTCTCTGATATTCAGCATCCCCACTAACATACCATTTCTACATTTTAGTGATTTCCCTGTCTTCACCTGATTTCCCACTTCTCTCCTTTCTCCCTTCCCCACACAGTCTACTGTCTGGTTTTTTTTTTGTTTTTGTTTTTGTTTTTAATTTTCCAATAGAAATATTGGCATGTTGCATTCTGCTCCATTATATCACTGAAAAGATATACTTGTGGTACAAAAGCTATGTTGTAATCATCCTTCTTCCATCTTATTTACAGTTATACTTCAAAGGGGTTCAGCAACAGGTCATGGAAAAAAATAGGACCTAAGAAACAGGGAGCGCAAATTTCAAGTTTGAGGCTGAGCTGTATTATTAACCTGCAGTCTGATCTTTGGCAAGTTATTTGTCTCTGTGGCCTCATTCTGTTTTTATTAGATGATCTTGAAAAGTCTTTCTTATTCTCACAGGGCATACTTTAGGACAGTATTGTTCTTTAAGATGCTCTTTTAGGATATCTCTTGATCCTTCCCTATTTAAAAAATAACTTAAAATGGCTTCCTTTTTGGCCACTAAACATCTTTGCCTTCATTTTTCATATAAGACCAAGAGCCAATGCTTGCAAAAGGACTCTTCTCCATCCCAGGTACCATGTCAGGGGGTACCTCTTGACCCAATCAACCAGGACTTCTTCCCTAGGTCTTACAGCTCAGAGGCCTTGATTCTGGTTCCCATCTGGATATCTTCATCTGTACATAATGATGGGAATGTGAAGCCAAGAGAATTTGCCCAACTGGATCTTCCTCTCCTCTTCTAAACTGAGTTCTTTCTATCCAGGAAATTCAGAATTCTGTTCATGATGCCCTGAGTCTTCTTTCAGGACCTGCCTGGGTTTTATTCCTCTGTCCTCTAAAGGGCAAACTATATTGCCCAAAGTATATTCAAGAGGTAGCTGTCTGTGGAATTTATGTTTGCACTTATGGATAGAGCGTGAATATGTAGGGTTAGATTAGATTCTAATGTACAAATCTCTTTGGAATCAGTTTGGATACATGGGTAGGTGATACACCGTATCACCTGGATACACTGGAGGAGTGATAATGGAGACCTTATGTGCATATTCATTGCAGGTTCATAAATATTAAGAATGGGCCTGTTCATGGGATAAACTCTCTTACAAGGAGAAGCATAGAACAGTCAAAAAATGTGACTCTTAAAAACTTTATGAGTTATTTGTGGCCACACAGGAGGACTCACTAAATAGAATGGAAAGAGCATAGGAAGAAACACTTCATTTTGACTCTAGTTAGAGACTGTTCTGGACACAGTAGCAATTTATAACATTTTATCTTGTTTCCATTTGCCAAACTAGAATTATGATCCTGTGAATATAAAGAGTTATGATATATTGTGTTAATAGTAATGACTATAAATTATTGAGCCTAACTTTATTCTCACATTGATATTATTTCTCTGTTTGTATTGGTTCATTTTCCCTCAATTCACTTCCCCACTAAAATAAAGGTCACTGGGTAAAGCAAAGCAATTTCTTTAGACTGATCTAGCAACCCACAATTAACTAGTACATCTGAGACCAAAATATAATAAATGGTCTATTAAAAAGCTGCAAACCTCATTTAACTATTACTCATATCAGTGTGTTTCAGGATTTTTGTGGATTTATATTTCTATATTATAGTCTATAAATATGATTTCCATTAAATTATATTTCACTATAACCAAAATGGAAAAATATGTGCCCTTTAAAATTATTTTATAGTTGTAGTTCTACCCAAGTCAAAAAATTCGCTTGAGAAAATTTTACCCATTTTACAAATTAGCAGGATGTCATTGAACAAGTTATTTAACCTATTGGGGACTCAATTTCTTTAACTGTACAATAATGGGGTTGGATTAAATGGTCTCTAAGATTCCCTAAAATTATAAAGTGTTATGATTACTATGATTTTAGAAGCAGTTGTGCCTAGAGCTATTTAGCAAAGAAAATTGCAAAATGTGAAAACCTTTAGGACTTAGCAAAGAAATGAAAAGACCATTCATCAAGAAAAGGGGTCAAGTTAGAGAGCAAAGAGTGTAGTTGCCTAAGCAACTTGAGTTTGAAAAGAAATTATTACAGAGCTAACCACAGACCTATGTTAGCCAAGGAGAAAGAAAAGAAAATTCTATCCTTTCCTGTTGCTGTCCTAGAAGAGAAATCAGAAATCATATGAACAATTGAACTTTCTAGAATAGGGTAAATTATAGCCAAACAAAAAACATATAAAATATCTGATGATAAGTTGACTTTAAGTGTGTCTACTACAACTTCTATCCTAGTGTTTTAGTCAAAAACTTAAAAGTTTGAATGCCAACTCTCCAGGGTACTTCAGGGGCTACCCAAGATATTCTAATTTTCTCTCCCTCCTTCAAAAAAAGAAAATACCCCCCCAAAGTCCTATGAAACATGAAACTCAGAAAAGGTAAAACAAAGAAGGGAACTATGGGGGTTCTGAATTACCACCTCTCTTCTACTTCCTCCTTCTCTGGCATTATATATCCATTCCACTAATACCTTCCTATGTTGTCAGTGGTATTTGTCTTAAAAATGAATGTTTGACACTGGATTGGAAGTTTGTATCAACCCCCATTTCTATGCCCCCACCAAGAAATCTATCAATGTAATATAAGGAAACATTCAAGACAATCAAATTTGTTGTGAGACAAAATCATACTACAACAGACAAAAATGTGAAACTTGGTCAGGGTGTTCAACCCAAGACTCTAGTCAAATTGCTCTAGTGTGACTGGAGGCACCAGAAAGAATGGCCCTTTAGTTTCCCATACTAGCCTGCTAAGAAGGAAGTAAGAAACTACAGTTTGTCTTGGAAGATTAACCACATTAAGAGAAACAAACTCCCTATTTGACTCCCCATATACTTTGTGATTTATCAAAATGTAGGAAGTTGTGGGAATAGTATGAGAAGGAAACAGTTACAAATGACATTTTGTAAAATCTCACATACAGCTAATCAGCTCAATGCCTTTCCATTTTTTACAACCTAAATATGTATCATTCTTGTTAGACATTTAGATGTTCAGGAAAGACTGATGAAACACAGCGATCCATTAAGAACCGAATAGAGAAACTTCTGTAGTAAAGGAACTACTGAGGATAACAGAGAGATTTTAATAGGATATTTTGAGCAACTTCAGTCATATGTGAGCTTTTTAAAACTTTTGTCAATAGTTACCTCTTTAAGACATTATAAAGAACATGTCTACAGCATTGTGTCATTTTATTTAAAGTCTGTATAGCATTTAATTGTGTGCCAGATCTTGTGCTTCAAAAATACTGATATTTCATTTTTCATAACAGCACCACACAGTAGGTGTTATCATCATCATCACCATCACTATAAAGAAGAAACTGAGGGAAACAGAGCTGAAGTTATTTGCTCAAGGCTGGCAGCCTATGGGAGGCTGCAGCCAGGATTCATGGCTAGAAATCCATGCTCTAACCACCACACTCCACTCCTCTTTAAGTAAGTCACTGAAGAAAAGCTGGAGGCAAAGAGAAAATATCCTGGATGCCAGGATCATTTAGCATGAAATTTCTCTAGTGTGAAAACACAATTTTAACTTCTAATAACCTCTCTAACATGGAAATTCTGTCTCAGGCCTATGTCTCTTAAATGTTCACACAATATATATGATGAGATAAACACCAAAGAATTTCTTTTAAGAGCAACCACTAGAATGACCTTGCTTAATATCTGTGAATTAAAGGGGAGAACAGCAGGTTTCTACCAGATCTGAACTCCCTTTGTCATTTTACCATTTACATAAAAATCAGTAAAGTGGTTTTGTTGTATTTATAAAACCTATAAATGACTTCTCCTTAAGAGAAAAGAGGTTTTAGTTTTTACAAAATATAAGCCTTAGCCAAAGACCTTGTAAAATATGGTTCTTTAAGTACAATGAAGCCAATAAATTTATTAATAAGGACTTAAAATGAACCAATTTGTACATCAGTAGGAGAATAGCTAAATTAAAGAACATCCAATTAAAGTTCTTAAGAGTAGTAATGTCTGGAAGAATGTGCTGAAGGGGAAGGAGTGGTGTGGTGGCCAAAATAAAATAAATTTTTACTGTATAGACTACCACTTAACTATCGTAGGTAAAATTTACCAAATGTATATGTAAACATATGGCAGCCATTAAACAACTGAAGAAACATCTGAGAAATTTGCTTCATGTCATTTATTTTGAGGTTCTATTTTCATAAAATTTAAAGAAAAAAATTAATACCTTACTAATATTCATAAATCAAAATAAATGCAACAATCTCTTATTCCTATGTTTTTTTAAATTTAATTTAATTTTAATTTATACATATATATTTCACATCAATCACTTCATTGAGGTCCCTGGGGGTCCCCCACCACCTCCCCTCCCTGGCCACTCCAGCTGGTCCCCTCTCACAGTTGTGTACTTTCATTTGGTTGTCCATATATTAGTGAAACCATTTGGTATCTGTTTTTTTCCTTCTGACTTGTTTCTGCCAGTATGATTTCTTCTAGGTACATCCATGTTACCAGAAAATCATCGAATTTGTCATTTTTTATTGATGCGTAATAATCCATTGTGTATATATACCACATCTTTTTCATCCAGTCCTCTTTTTTGGGGCATTTGGGATGTTTCCAAGTTCTTGCAATTATAAATAGTGCTGCAATAAACATCCGAGCACAGGTGTCCCTTTGTACCCACATTGAGATCTCCTTTGGGTAGATTCCCAGAAGAGTGATTGCTGGGTCAAATGGTAGTTCCATTTTCATTAGTTTGAGGGTCCTCCACACTGCTTTCCATAGTGGTTGGACCAGTTTACAATCCCACCAGCAGTGTAGAAGTGTTCCTTTCTCTCCACATCCACGCCAGCACTTGTCATTGCCAGTTTTTTGGATGTGGGCCATTCTTATTGGTGTAAGATGGTATCTCATTGTGGTTTTGATTTGCATTTCCCTTACTACTAATGATGTTGAACATTTTTTCATGTGCCTAATGGCCATTTGGACTTCCTCTTTGGAAAAGTTTCTTTTTAGATCCTCTCCCCATTTTTTAACTGGGTTCTTTGCTCTGTTTTTGTTAAGTTGTGTGCATTCTTTGTGTATCTTTGTTATCAGACCCTTGTCGTTTATATGGAGGGTGAAAATTTTTTCCCACTCAGTTGGGGTTCTTTTTGTTTTTTCTTTTGTCTCTTTTGCATTACAGAAGCTTTTTAGTTTGATGTAGTCCCAGCTGTTTATGTTTTCCTTCATTTTTTTGCCATCTATGTATGTGGCCAAAAATGGATTTCTGAATTGTAACTCATGAAGGGTTTTGCCCAGGTTTTCCTCTATGTATTTTATGGTTTCGGGTCTTAAGTCTAAGTCTTTTATCCATTTTGAGTTAGTTTTTGTACATAGTGTGAGGGAGGTGTCTTGGTTCATTTTTTTACATGTCTTGTTCCAGTTTTCCCAACACCATTTATTGAAGAGGCTGTCTTTGTTCCAATGTAAGTTTTTCACTCCTTTGTCAAAGATTAGTTGACTATATATATGTGACTTTATTTCAGGGGATTTGGTTCTGTTTCATTGGTTTGATTGTCTGTTTTTATACCAGTACCAGGCTGTTTTAATTACTATGGCTTTGTAGTATAGTTTGAAGTCTGGAATAGTGATTCCTCCATTCTCTCTTTTCCTGGTCAGGAGGTTTTTAGATAACCGAAGTCTTTTGTTATTCCATATGAATCTCTGTAATTTTTGTTCTATATCTTTGAAGAATGTTGTTGGAATCTTTATAGGGATTGCATTGAATTTGTAGATTGCTTTTGGTAGGATGGCCATTTTGATAATGTTAATTCTTCCAATCCATGAGCAGGTAATGTTTTTCCATTTCCTTATGTCTTCTATCTCCTTTAGCAGAGTTTTTAAGTTTTCCTTATATAGATCTTTCATGTGTCTTGTTAGGTTTACCCCTAGGTATTTCTCTTGTCTTATTGCCCTTGCTAGAACTTCCAGTACAATGTTGAAAAGTAGTGGAGAGAGCGGGCATCCTTGCCTGGTTCCGGATCTTAATTGGAATGACTTTAGTTTTTCTCCATTTAAGATGATGTTTGCTGTAGGCTTGTCATAGATGGCTTTTATTATGTTGAGATATGTTCTTTTTATCCCCAAATTTTCAAGAACTTTTATCATAAATGGGTGTTGAACTTTATCAAATGCTTTCTCTGCATCTATTGATATGACCATATAGTTTTTGATTTTCTCCTTATTGATGTGGTGGATTATGTTAATTGATTTTCAAATGTTGAACCATCCCTGTGCTCCTGGAATAAATCCCACGTGGTCATGTGAATAATGCTTTTTATACATCGTTGGATTCAGTTTGCCAAGATTTTGTTTAAAATTTTTGCATCCATGTTCATTAGGGAAATTGGTCTATAGTTTTCTATCTTTGTGCTGTCTTTATTTGCTTTTGGTATGAGAGTGATGTTTGCTTCATAGAATGTGTTTGGCAGTTTTCCTTCTTTCTCAATTTTTTGGAAAAGTTTTAGTAGTGCTGGCATTATTGTGTCTTTGAATGTCTGGTAGAATTCATTTGTGAAACCATCTGGTCCTGGGCTTTTGTTTTTAGGTAGAGTTTTGATGACTGCTTCAATCTCACTGCTAGTGATTGGTTTGTTTAAGTTCTCTACTTCTTCGTTTAATTTTGGATGGTTATATCTTTCCAGGAATTTGTCCATCTCATCCAGGTTGTATTTGTTTGCATACAGGTGTTCGTAGTAATCTCTGATTATCCTTTGGATTTCTGATGTGTCTGTTGTAATTTCTCCTCTTTCGTTTGTAATCCTGCTTATTTGAGTGTTTTCTTTGTGAGGTTTGCAAGGGGTTTATCAATTTTATTTATTTTTTCAAAGAACCAACTTTTGGTTTTATTGATTTTCTCAATAGTCTTTTGCTATCTAGGTTATTTATTTCTGCTTTTATTTTTATTATTTCTTGTCTTCTGCTGGGCTTGGGGGTTTTTGTTGTTATTTTTCTAGCTCATCGAGTTGGGAGATTAGGTTATTTCTTTGGTTGTTTTCTTGTTTTTTGATATGAGCCTGTATTGCTATGAACCTTCCTCTTAAAAATGCTTTTGCTGAGTCCCAGACGTTTTGGAATGTTGTGTCTTCTTTGTCATTTGTTTCAAAGAAGGTTTTAATTTCTTCCTTTATTTCCTCGGTTACCCAGTCTTCATTTAGTAATATGTTGTTCAGTCTCCATGTGTTGGACTTTCTTCTTGTGTTCTTTTCATTGTTGATTTCTAGTTTAATGCCTTTGTGGTCGTGGTCGGAGAAAAGAGTTGGTATTATTTTAATCTTGTATACCTGTTAGTGTTTGCCTTATGTCCTAATATATGGTTGATTTTTGAGAATGATCCATGTGCATTTGAGAAGAAGGTGTAGTCTTTTCCTTGTGGGTGTAGTGTCCTGTAGATATCTGTTAGGTCCATATGGTCTAGATCTTCATTGAGGGCTTTTGTATCTTTGCTTAGTTTTTGTCTTGTTGATCTGTCCTTTGGTGAGAGTGGTGTGTTGAAGTCACCTACCACATATATGTTCTCCCCAATGTCTGTTTTCAGTGTTTCAGTTAGTAGTTGTTTGATGAATTTTGGTGCTCCCTCATTTGGTGAGTATATGTTAATAATTGTTACATCTTTGTTATGTATTGACCCTTTTACCAATATGTAGTAGTCTTCTTTATCTCTTGTCACCTTTTTTAGCTTAAAGTCTACTTTATCTGCTATTAATATGGCTACTCCTGCTTTCTTCTGGGGGCCGTTTGCTTGTAGCACTTTTCTCCAGCCCTCTACTTTTAGTCTGTGGTCATCTTTCATGTTTAAGTGTGTTTCCTGCAGGCAGCAGAATGTTGGGTTTGTTTTTTTTTTTTTTTTGATCCACTCTGCTACTCTGTGTCTTTTGATTGCTGAATTGAGACAGTTGACATTCAGGGTGATGACTGATACTTGTTCCAGTGTTGACTTTTGGAGGGTCATTTGGAGGTTAGGGTTTCTTTTTTTTCCCTGATACTTGAGATTCTGAAGTCAGTTTTTTGGTTGTCATTTTGAGGTTCTGGTTAGCTTCCTTACTTTAGACTGTTTATTCTTCTGTTGGTTTTAATCTGAGGGCTTCTTGCAAGATTTCTTGGAGTGGTGGTTTAGTAGCAGCATATTTCTGGAGGCTTTGTTTGTCTGCGAAGGTTTTTATTCTTCCTTCGTAGAGGAAAGAAAGCTTTGCAGGATAGAGTAATCTTGGCTGGCATTTTTTATCTTGGAGTTTTTTTAAGATATGACTCCATGCTCTCCTTGCTTGTAGTGTCTCTTCAGAGAAGTCTGAGGTCAGCCTAATAGGTTTTCCTTTGTATGCTGTTTCTTTTCTCTAGCCAATCTCATTATTTTTTCCTTATCCTGGACTCTTGGGAGTTTTACAATGATGTGTCTTGCTGTGGTTTTTCTTTCGTTGATGTAGTTTGGTGTTCTTTTGGCTTCCTGGATGTCAAATTTCATTTCTTTCTTCAGGATTGGGAAGTTTTCTTCCATTATTTCTTTAAACAGCCTTTCAGTACCCAT
>PVHY01018634.1:0-28899 GCA_004024945.1 Uropsilus gracilis
GGATCCCGTCACCACCCGAAGAAAAACCCTGGATTCAGCTGCGCGTCCCTCCCTTCAGCCTCCTTCGGGACCCAGAGGATCCCGGGCCCGAGGGACCCAGTCGTGCCGCGCTCTGTTCCCAACCCCGCACCATCCAGAGCCCCCTGCGACTCCTCCGACCCCTGCTGGGGGTCCTGAAGTGTGCCGCCCTTTATCTCCACCCCTCGGGACGTCTCTCGGGGTGGGACCCCCACCCCGGGGTCCCTAGCGCCACTCTTCTCCCACCTGCCGGGTCCAGGTGCGCGGTTCCTGTGCGCCCCTCTGGGGGTCCAGCTGCGCCCCACCAGCCCGCCGCCGCGGTGGAGAACCTGCCTTCCCCGCCCCCGAGTTTTGGATTTCAGGGTCGTCCAGTCTGAAGCCCTCCGTCTCTTTTGCTCCTGCTCCCCGGGCCGAGTGCCTCCGAAGCCGACCCGGGGCAGGGGTTCGGGGCTCTGGCCAGGCAGGGTTTGTGGATGCTAGCACGAGGCCGGCTGCTGCCCCCGACTCGCCTAGGGACTGGGCTGCTGGCTGGGGAGGCGGCTGGCCCCGGGAGCGTGTCCTCTCCTTGCGCCCCACACAGTGCAGTTCATTCATGAGCCGCCCGGGCCTGCGTCGGAGGGTACGGTGGGAAAAGGACTCCGACACGGAACCCAGAGTGGGGAAAGGCCCTGTTGGGGGGAGGGGGCGCGCTTTGTCCCTCCTGGCCTTCTTGACTGCCTGGGGAGGACTGTCCCATAGCTTTGGTGCCTTGTTCCCCAGAAAAGAAAAGGACGCTGGGGAAGTGGGAAGAAGAGGTCAGAGGGTCTGGCTGCCCTTGGGACTCTGTGCTGCCACCTGCCTGGGTCCCCCGGGCGCAGATCTGAGGACTCGGCACTCCACTTCCCCTGAAGGGTGGAGGGACTCAGGCTTCTTTACTCACTGCCAGCCTCTCCCTGGGTCTGGAGCAACCTAGGGAAAAGGAGGCTATACACAGCCCTCTTAAGGAGGGGCCTCAGTCCTGCCTCCCAGACACATGGGAGGAGGGGCGTGGGAGTGTCTGCCAGGCTTGCAGCGGGGGTGTGCTGGCAGCATGACTGTCCTCCAGGGCACCAGAGGGTCCAGGTCCCAGCATGCCCCAGGTGGCACATGCTGGGACCTGCTGTTGGCTCGACCAACTTGGTCTTGGCCCATGGGTGGGTGGGTGGGTGGGTAGGATGTAACAAGGCAGAAGGGAGGTCCCCTTTTGGACATACTGCAAGTTACCTCCAATTATAACAGAGTGTTGGGGACCTCGATTCAAATTCTACTTCTGGTACTCCCGCTGTGTGACCTTGACAAGTTATTTAACCTATCTGAACCTTAGTTTCCATTTAAAACGGTGCTTAGGATCACCTCCTTAGAAGATTTAGCCTGGAGATCTAACTAGATGACACAGGTGTAGAGCCTGGTACCCTGCCTGGTGGGTGCTCAATAATAGGTCCTCTTCTCTGAACTTCTGAGTTCACCCCACCTCCCAGCCAGCTACAGATGAATTGAGATGTTTGAAAGAGTTTGGGAACATCCCCCTGTCACTGTGTGACAGGGCCCCCAACCCAGTATAACCCCTTAGGTCTAACAAGAAGCCTATGCTGATAGAGAAGTTCTAGCATATTATCATATGAAAGTCTGCTTTTTATTTTGATTGTTAACAAACTTCCTCCACTAAACCAAGTCCTTTTATTCCATACTTCACCGATAGCAATATTACTGGACCATATTAAGAGCTTTACATAAGTCATCTTGTCTAATTCTCAAAGCAACCACACAACTGAATTCTTATCCCCATTTACAGGTGAAGGAAGTGAGACTCATGATTTTGAATTGATTTGCTCATGTCATAAACTAAATCTGTCTCTTCCTAGAACCTATGTTCTTAGCACCAGGCCCTCCTCATGCCTGTCCCCTGCACCTCCCTCAGAACCTGAAATCACAAACCCAAGGCTTGAGCTTGAGTTTGAAAATCTGGGAAACAAGAAGAAAAGCAAATGAATAGTAATGGGGTGGGGCATCTCTCCCACTCGAAGCTGCCAGCTTCCCACCCCCTGCATCCTGGTAGAAGTGACTGCTCTGTTGTCCAAGGCAGCAAAGTGCAGTGGTTAAGAGCATTGATTCAATCTGGGCTGCCTATGTTGCATGTTCAGATCTGCTAGACTGGCTGTGTGATATTGGGCAAGTTATATACCCTTCTGTCCTCAGTTATAACCCTCCTAGGGTTATATCAGAGTAAATTAGTGAACATCTGTAAAGTACTTAAAATAGTGCCTTGGACAAAATGAGTTTAAAAAGTATTTGATAAATGCATTATTTCCCCACTACTTTAATCCTCACTTATGGATACATTTTTGCCTATCCCTCCAAAGGGGGTTAGAGTGGAGCAAGAGTATTAATATTTATTAGTTACAAAATAGAAAACTGAGGCCCAGTTTAAATTGTAACAGAGATAGCTTCCTTCTTCATCTCCTCTCTTCAAACCGTACTGCCTTTCAATGATCCTAGGTTCTTCAAACCTTCCCAAGTAATTCTGTTTTTAAAAAAAGGTATTGCATTCTTACTCCTCCCCCTCTCCATGACACACCTCTTAATGGTAAAATAACTATCTTAAGCTAGCTAGAAATGAAGTCTTCCATCTTTCTCTATATACTTCCAGCTAACGCACTAGTGTCAAACTAGTGCTGGCTCAAGCAACTCTGTGGAGGAATTCCCCCCCTCAAATATTCTATCTCAGTTTCTCCCCCCCTCTCAGCTGCTCTCACTGAACACTTTGAAAGCAGCTGCCTGGCCCAACAACCTGCCCCCACAATTAAGGACTTGAAGTAACCCTGTCTGCAAGTAGAGCCACCAACCCCAGCTCCACCCTCTACTTGCCCCATGACCTCATGAGAGTGCTGCTCCTCCTTAGTTCCCTGCTTCCTCCTCTATAACATGGGAATAGTGACTGTGTCCTGCCTTCCTGGTGGTGTGGGTGGGAAGATCAATGCAGTTCTGGAGAGGAGAGTGCACTGTGGTTATAAAGAAGAAGGTGGCAGATAGGCATAGTGATTTCACTTACTAAACAACCTACCAGATTCCCTTAATGACACTGCCTGAATGTTCCACCTTCCTTCAGAATGGAAAAGGTGAAGTAGAGGGGACACTTTGGCCTGGTGGGGCTTCGGAGAAAGAAACAGGCAAAAAGTAGTAATGGAGTATCTTGATTTCTAGACTGCCTTGAGGTTGGGAATTAAGGATGGGGGGTTAGGGTGGAGGACCCCCACTACTAAGGTGCCTGTACCTACTTTTAACTCTTATGATATCCCAGGCTTCTGAACACCTTTTTGTATATACTCAGGCCTCCAACTCACCCACATAAATACTCCCACTTAGACCAACAACTACATTTTCCAAAGAGGCATTCACACACGAAGACATTCATGCCCCCAGTGCTCTGGTGGTTCTCTAGCCAGAGAACATTACAAAGTTTTTACATGCTGCAGAGTTCTGTCCTAAGCATGTCAAAAATAAAAAAGCATTTAGTGTCCTAAAATTTTTTTCTGACTTTATGAGGAAAAATTGACCTGGACTTGAATCTGGGGTCATTAGGTCACATTAGCAGTGTGACTTTGGGAAAATCATTTAACCACTCTGAACCCCTGTGCCCTCATCATCACAAAATGGCAGTGACATCTAACTCAGGACTGCCAGGGAGTCCATGACATTGTGTATATGTTATTGTTGAAACTGTGGGCACTAGATAAATGGTGCCTACTACAATCACAAAATTGCCTGTTTTTGTTGTTTTTAAGCTGAAATGGGAGGCGTAACACACACAAGCAGTTGCTCCTATAGCCTTCCTAACCCAAGCTTTTCAGAGACTCCCTGGGACCAGGTGAAACACATAAACAATCCCAGCTTCCCCTCCATCTAAGCTGGTGTCTCTTGCCCAGCTGTTGAAGTGTTAGGAAAGGGAGGGGGTACCCAGAGATTGGTGGGCAGAAATCCTCTGAGTCATTCCAGGGGCTTGGGATGGGGGGTGGGGGGCGGAGGGAAGCAGTGCTTGCTCCCAGAGTTGCAGTCACTGATTCTAGGTTTGTTGTTCTCACTGTCTGGTTCCTGTCTTCCCTGGGGACAACCCCCCCCCCCCCAAGGCAGAGCCTAAGTGTTGTCAGCAGAAGGGGCCCCAGGGGCCCTCCGGTAGGATGGGGGTAGGGCAGTGATGCCTGGCCACACTTCTTCACCCTGGGAGCCTCCCCAGAGCCCTGCTGTGCTTCATCCCTAGGCACTTCCAGAACCCAGACATCCAGACTGGCTCCTCTTCAGAAGGAGGCAGGGCTATGACTGCCCCTTCCCTAATCCTTGCTACCCCATCCTTGGGGCCTAGAGACCATCCAGGCTAAGCAGTGACAGGAAACAGGCAGGTGTGTAACCTCTCTACAGAAGACTTAGGCAGGCAAACTGGCCCAAACCCACTCTCTCTTCCTTTATCTGTGGAAAAGCTCCCTGGAGTGCACAGCGCTCCCAGCCTGCCCTGCTCCAGAGGCAGGAACAAGTGCACTCTGGGAGTTGTAGTTTTCACACCACTCAGGTGACCCATGCAAGAAATAAATGGAGAGAAGGGAGGGAGCCAGAGGGGAGAAAAATGTAACTGCTGCTCTGATAGAGGAAGAAGAATGAGGATAAGCAGGAATGGCTGCAACGAGGCAGGTAACAAAAACCCTAGAAGTCCTGCATTTGAACTGACTTCTCATTCTAACCCTATCCTTAGACCCCCTACTCTGAGGACAGAGGGGCAACCTCTGAAGCTTATTTTGAAGCCAGCTATAATGTGAAGATGATTAATCGAGTTCAGAGCTAGGAACATGAAGTTGTGCCATCTTTTCTAATATAAGTAGAAATAGAAGATGAGGATGAGGTAGCTGACTGCCAACATATCCTCCCCTGCCCTACAGATCCCTCCTCTTAGCCTAAGATCCTGAGAACAAGGACTCCTCCCTATCTTTGCCCAGACTCAGCTCTGGGTGGGGAGAGAGAGGGAGATTTTGGAAGTATGTATATGGAGATGATAGAAAACAGAATGTTAGAAACACACAGAAAACTTTGAGCTTAGTCTCCCCAATTCAGGCCTGGCCTGGGATCTAAGCTGAGTTATACAGACCCAGGGTGGGGTCACAACCCTAGAGCCAGTGAAGGTAAATCCATGTGACTCAACCCTTCCCTCCCCAAACTGTTATCTCCAGAGACCAGAACCTCACCCACCCAGACAGCCCAGCCATCTGCCCTCATTGCCCCCTCCCCACGCTCACCTCCTGAAGCTTAGAGAGGGAGGGGGCCAAGCCTGACTGACCTCTGTGCTCTCTGCCCAGGAGGACCATGCGGCAGTAGCAGCCATGCTGCCCTTCCTGCTGGCCACACTGGGCACCACGGCCCTCAACAACAGCAACCCCAAGGACTACTGCTACAGTGCCCGCATCCGCAGCACCGTCCTGCAAGGCCTGCCCTTTGGGGGCGTCCCCACTGTGCTGGCTCTCGACTTCATGTGCTTCCTTGTGAGTGCTCACACACATCCCCCACCCTGGCTACCTACAGCCAATATAGAGCTAGCTAGCTGACACCCACAGCTCTGACCGCTCTTCTACCTGGTTCAGACTTCCCAGGCTTAACTACAGGAGGCTTGCCATCTCCCAGCCTAGCCTCTTGTTCACCCGTGTCATGCCCTCCCAGCTCATCCCCTTCTAAGACAGGTTTGGGCCCCTGCTCTTCTGGCTAATCCAGTGGGTGGATGGCCTCTCCACCCGCCAACCACCCTCTTCTCTCAGGCACTGCTGTTCTTGTTCTCCATCCTACGGAAGGTGGCCTGGGACTATGGGCGGCTGGCCTTGGTGACAGATGCAGACAGGTAAGGCACTGGGACCCTGCCGCAGCCCTGTACACACCTACCTTGTTCCACACTCCTCAGAGACAGGAAAGCACCAGCCCTCTTTCACCCCCTTTCTTTGGGGGGATGTGAGAGGGGCCAATCCCAGAGTAGGTATGGGGATCATGAGGGTCCAAAGTTGGGCCTTTGTCCTCTACCAGTTCCCAGGGACTCTCCCACTTCATCCCCCACCCCTGCTAACTTTGTCTGTTCTCTGTCCCCAGGCTTTGGCGACATGAGAGGGACCGAGTGGAACAGGAATAGTATGTGGGGCACCAGCCCCCTCATCCTCACTAAACTGCTTTCCCTTTTCTTCTTCTCTCATGCTTTTCTTTTCTTCCTGCCAAGTTGCTAGTTTCTTTTTGCAGTTTTCTCCTCTGCAGGCTCATGTTTCAGATTAACGCGGGCGGTGTGCTTTGCAGAACAGGGGGCCCCCCAACTTGTCTCTGCCTCTCCTCTCTGGCTATCTGCCTGGGAGAAGTCCCTTCCTGCGCACCCAACCTTTGTGGTCCTGGTTGGCTAGAATGGAGGGGCCGTCCTCCCAGAAACACACAATACAGTCACCCTAGTGGTTGCAGAGACAAGATTGGGTGGCTTCCTGTCCCCTAACAGCTAGTTCTTAATATTCCAGGGATCCGTGCTCACCCCTTCTGGAGGTCTGGGAGGAGGGCTGCTCAAGGAGCCCTGAGTCTGGCCCTGGTATCACATCATGGTCTTTGGAGAACTGGAGTTAGAGATGCAGCAGCTGCTAAAGTCAGAGAAGAGGGAGGTTAGGGGGCCCACCTGGAAGACATCCTCCAGCGCCCTCTTACCCCCATTTCTCTAGGACACTTTTGTCCGTGTCAGACACACACACACACACCCCACATCCCCCCCACACCCACCCCCCAACATAAGTATCTGCTGTCCCTGTACGCCCCCCACTGGTCAGCTGTGGAACTGCTGAAATGACCCCACTCATTTCAACCTGGGGTCGGGGGTGAGAGCGGATGACCAAGACAGATATCTCTCTTTGTAGCTGCCTTGAGTTGGAACCCCAGGTCCCCCTGAAGGGAAGGCATATTTAAGGGGAGGCAGGGTAGGGGCACACATTCCACCCTGCTTCAGCCTCTTGCACTTTCTTTGTCTTGTCCAGCCCCTGGAGCTCTGGAGTGGGAATCCACCCACTTCCTCCCTGCTTCCATGGGCTCGAACTCACCAGGCTCTCTGGTCTCTCATCTCCCCACCCCCAGTGTGGCCTCAGCTATGCAAGGGGACAGTCATGACCGGTATGAGCGGCTCACATCTGTCTCCAGCTCCGTGGACTTTGACCAAAGAGACAACGTGAGTGCCCTCCTCCTGCTGACTTCTTAGCCACTCCCTCTTCCCACAACTGACCCTAGCTTCCAGTCATGTGGAATCAGGGACCTATAGAATGTGGCACTCTCCTCACCAGGGAAATGCTAAGAGCCACCAGATAACCACCTGAACCCAGAACCCTAGTGCTATCTCCATGTCAGCCTCCAAACTAGCACAAACCTTACATCTATGATTCCTAAATGGCAGAGTGCTATGCCAATTAATCCTAACGACCCCTTTTTCCTTAGAACTGGTTTTAGAGGCCGGGCACGGTGGCTCGTGCCTGTAAGCTTCAGCCTATAAAGCGGCCAGGGCTAGGGATCACAGTTCGAGTCCCGCCTGGGGCCCATAGCGAGACCTAGTTCCAAAAAAATATAGCTGGGCGTGGTGGCGCACGCCTGTAATCCCAGCTACCTGGGAAGCTGAGGCTGGGGATTACTTGAGTCCGTGGTACCCCGGGCAATGAGAGCCTGCGGTTCCACAGGCAAAAATAGTGAGACCTAGTCTCAAAAAAAAAAAAGAAAAAAGAAAGAACTGGTTTTAGAGGTAATCATGAGCCTCCCAGCCTGCCTAGTAAAACATACAGTCCATTGTGTGGCTTGGGCTGGTGGCACCTGGCTGGGTAGTACAGTTGTACTGCATGTAAACTGGAGTGAGTGGCAGTTACCTCCAGAGACAAGCCATGTGCTTGTGATTCACAGTGGACCCCCGACCACCTTTCATGTCAGATCCAACACTCTCCACAGTGGGACTCCTGGTCAGAACTTACTTCTTAGACCCTAGGTGGCCCTGGTCAGGCCAGCTAAGGCTGGGGGGCCTTAGGGTGGCAGCTCTTGTAGCAGCTGTAGCAGAAGAGGCCCATCTGCTTCTGGAGTTGGCTCACACTGGTAAGTAGTAAAGCAAAGATGTCCCTCCTCCAGCTAGAATGTCCAGATGGCCCCAAGATTCAGGTGACACCGGCAACAGGTAGCACAATTCTGCCTCTTGGCTGGAGGGCACCTCTCTCCCTGATCCTGCAAAAACCTGACCCCTCTCCTGGTAGAAGGTTGGGAAGGACTCTCTGTCCAGCCCTCCCTGTATCACCACCCCCCTACACACACACACACACACACACACACTCTTACTGGTCTCTGTAGACTGACCTGAAGGCTCGAAAGTGACAATGAGAGCTCTAGAGACCCGGGGTTTTGATCCCTCTGTGGTGCACTAGAAGGTGGGGACGGAGCCTTAGGCATACCTGCTGCTTTTGGTAGAGGTGTGTCAAATTCTTCCTGTTAACTGCAGATCTGTAGGCCCTACTACCCTAGAACCCTGAAGTCCAGCCTGTCCCACAAAACTGCAGGACTTCCTCCAGTTCTGCTGCCCTGTTGAGTATTTGTAGGATGTGTAGCTCAGGGAGTGCAAGTCCAGATGACCTCAGTTGACCTTGGTCCTTTTTCACTTTAAAGGCAGGCACCTTCCCTCTTTCCCTCTCTGGGGATGAGCTATTTCCTTGGTGGAGGGGAGGAGGGAGAAGGGGGAGGGGGACTGTGCTAAGATGAGCCACAGCCTGGAGGTGATAGATTATGAGAATGGGTAGATGGTGCTGGAGGAGGAAGGGGCTTACATCATTGGGATAGGGACTCCATCTGACAGCCCTCTGTCCCCCCAGGGTTTCTGTTCCTGGCTGACAGCCATCTTCAGGATAAAGTAAGTGAACAGTCATCAGGCTCTAAAGAAAGAGAAAAACAGAAACTTCAGAACCTGACATCTCCCTACAAAATCCAGAGGCCAACAACTTTCAGGGCTTACAGTCCTAGCCAGCCCGGCACCACCACCCCCTCCAGGAGACCAGACCCTGTGCTCCCCATCTTGCTGTCCCCTGAACTGGTCTCACATCTCCCCAGTCTCCTATGTGCCCCCCTGCCTGGATGGGCCCCACTCTACCCTCGACTCTCCTTGCCCCTGCCCGCCTGCCCTGCAAGACCAGAGGCTGGAGGCCCCACTTCAGGCCTCCGTGCAGCCAGCGGGTAGGGGTGCAGGCAGGCTGGGAGCTGCCAGCCAGCAGCAGGCAGGAGCCAGTACCCAGCAGGCAGAAGTGCCCAGCAGGCAGGAGATCCATCCAGAGTGCAGCAGGCAGGCAGTGAGCGCTGAGAGAGGCAGGAACCCGGGACAGGTCAGCACCGCCCCCTCTGGGGCCCCTCCCCAGCTATACCATGCCCCTCTGGCACCCATAGGTGCTGCTCCATCCTCCCTCCCTCTTCTGCCTCCTATTGCTGTTCTTTCACATCTTCCTCTTTTTCCTGTTTTCTTTCCATTCCTTATTTTCCTTCTCTATTGTCTGCTCTTCATTTTACCCCTTTCTTCCTCCCTCCATTTCCTTTTTTTTTTCTGTCTTTTTTCCTTTCTGTTCTGTCTCTTATCCTCTCCTCTTTCTGTTCTTCCCCTTGTCCCCTTCTCCCTGCAACCATTTTCTCCCCTCCCTTTCTCATCTTCCTCCGTCCCTCCCCTCCAAGGAAATAGGGGACTCCCAGGCACACTTCTCAGCCCCATCATGCTGCCAGATTGGCAGGGGCTAGGGTGCAGATGGGCTGGGGGGGGTGGGCAAGGGCAGGCAAGTGGTGGGCCCTGTCTCCCTGATCCTTACCTAATTCCTCTCTACCCCACCGTGCCTGCAGGGATGATGAGATCCGGGACAAATGTGGGGGCGACGCAGTGCACTACCTGTCCTTCCAGCGGCATATCATCGGGCTGCTGGTGGTCGTGGGCGTCCTCTCTGTAGGCATCGTGTTGCCTGTCAACTTCTCAGGGGACCTCCTGGGTCAGTGAGGGCCAAGGTGGGCAGGGCAGGGAGAGGAGACAAGCAGAGATGTGCCTGACCCCTCCACTCTCCCTCTCCCCATAGAAAACAATGCCTACAGCTTCGGGAGAACCACCATTGCCAACTTGAAATCAGGGTAAGGCTGGGAAACTGGTCTGTGAGGGCAGGGTGTGAGGCCAGAGGCTGGGCCATAAATGGGTGGGAAGAAAGAGAAAAGGTTGTGCTTGCTTCAGCAGCACATACACTAAAATTGGAACGATACAGAGAAGATTAGCATGGCCCCTGCGCAAGGATGACATGCAAATTCGTGAAGCGTTCCATATTTTACACTGTTGCTGGGAATGTAAACTGGTTCAGCCACTATGGAAAGCTATGTGGAGGACCCTCAAATTACTGAAAATGGAGCTACCATTTGACCCAGCAATTGCTCTCTTGGGAATCTACCCAAAAGAGACCTCAATGCTTATACAAAGGGACACCTGTGTGCTGATGTATATTGCAGCACAATTTATAATTGTAAGGACATGGAAGAAACCTAAATGTCCCAAAACAGATGACTGGATGAGAAAGATGTGGTATATATACACAATGGAATATTACTCATCAATTAAAAATGACAAATTGGATCATTTTATGATAACATGGAAGAAATCATACTAGCAGAAACAAGTCAAAAAGAAAAGATAGACACTATTTTATGGGACATGGGGAAGATAAACAAAAAGTCCTGAAGAAAAGTAAAAACAAACTAACAACCAAATTGAAGTATACAAATGGGCGAGCGGGGGGGGGGGGGGGGTGATCCCTGGGGATTACAAAGATGTGAAATTTATATATAAATAAATTTTTTAATAAATTTTAAAAACTTTTAAAAATTAAAAACGAAAGAATGAAGGCTTGGGGGAAAGGTGACTGCAGCTGCAGAGGTGATTGTGGGGTCCTGAGGGCTTGGCTCGGGCACAGAAGAGGTGGTCTTCTGTGGAGGAACTCCAGGGATGACCCAATAAAGAAAAGGAGGGTAAGCCAGTCACGGTGGTATGCAGCTTGAATCCCAGCCTAGGACAGGAGGCTGAGACTGGGAATCGCTTGAGCCCATGGGTTTGAGACCCACCCAGAGCAACATAGTGAGACCTAGTCTCAAAAAATAGCTGGGCGTGATGGGGCATGCTTGTAATCCCAGCTACCCGGGAGGATGAGGCTGGGGATCACTTGAGTCCAGGGTACCTCGGGCAACATAGTAAAACCTAGTCTCTTTAAAAAAAAAAAAAAAGGGTATAGCGGGGTACAGCCTCAAGCCAAAGGAAACTGGCCAGTGAGGGTGACAAGAAAAGGCAGCCTCTTTGGGACAGTCAGCTGGGATGGAGCAAACTCGGAGTCCAGGGAATGCAAGGTCTGGGTCTGTGCGTGGCAGTGCCAGCAGGTTGGTGGTGGTGGAAGGTGCTTGCTTGGGTGTAGTGGCCACTGGCAGGTTGAGGGTATTAGTGTTCCTAACTTTGGTGGCCCCACATCCCTCCATCGCTCCCCGCAGGAACAACCTACTATGGCTGCACACCTCCTTCGCCTTCCTGTACCTGCTGCTCACCGTCTATAGCATGCGCAGACATACCTCCAAGATGCGCTACAAGGAGGACGACCTGGTAAGGGGCAGTACCTCACCCTAAGGGCTCTCTCACCTCAGCCCCCAGGGTTAGGCCACCTGGGTTTGAAACCTGGCTCAGCAGCTCAGGAGTGTCCCTCCAGCAAGGTAAGTTACTTGCCCTGGCCTTGATTTTGTCATCTGTGAAATGGGGTCACATCAGTGCTTCCCCAAGATGGGTGCTGGAGAGGCACTGTGAGCTTTCATGACCCAAGGATCTAAAAGTAATACCCCCCTCCTTCCCTCTGTAACCCCACGGGGAACAGGGGAGAGATGGCTCTTGTGCTGGGCTCACTGCCCAATTGCTGTTAGAAACATGCCCCTCTGCTTTCCCTGGGACTTGGCTCCTTCTTCAGGCCTCCTCCTACCTCTGCTTGCTCCTCTCTGCCTACCCCACTCCCACCCCCTCCTTGCATCCTCCAGCTCCTTTGGAGTCAAGTAGGAAGGCAAACCCTCTCCCCTCTCACCCCAGGTGAAGCGAACTCTCTTCATCAATGGAATATCCAAATATGCAGAGTCAGAAAAGATCAAGAAGCATTTTGAGTGAGTAGCCACCCCCTACCTCCAACCCCAGGTCCCACAGACCCTTCTCCTCTCAGCTCCAGGAATGCCTTCATTTGCCTCCACTCAGAGATCCAGGGCCCTGCTGGGAGTTTGTGCTTAGGCTGGGGATGAGCTCAGACTCAGGCAGCCTTGTGCTTGGATGGAGTGCCTGGTCCATGCACCCTTAGAACTCTGTGTTATGTGCAGGTGTCCCCGCACATGGTGAATGACATTCTGGAGTTTGTGTGCAGATTGCAGTCCTGGGGGACCTGGCTGCACATTCTCCAGGACTCTTTTCAGCTCTGGGATTGTTGGGGAGGAGGGAGCCGCGTACCTTAGGGATGCTGGTGGCCAGAACGGTCTGTATACAGGGTTGTAGATCCTGTCTTACATACCTCTGTCTACTCAGCAAGCTTTCCAAGTGCTGTTAGATGCAAGTAAGTCACAGTGAGATGGCACTGAGCTTTCAGGAGGTTCACACAATGAGGGTTCACACTACGGAGGTCAACTTTAGGGGCATGCCTAAGGTCTGATCAGAACTTGGTCTGTCAGTTGGTGGTCAGAATTAGGAGTTGTCCAGGGAAACACTGGTGGTCTGGCCCCAGGCTCACCCCGGTCAGGATCACGGCTCATTCTGGCCAACATCAGTGAGGTCTAGATCCATGGTCACTTGGCATAGATCAGAAGTTAGTCATCCTGAATTGGAACCAGATTGAAAGCCACTACTGGTGTTGGTCAGACTCTGCACTTCTGCATTATTATAGGACAACGACTGCTCTGTGGTCAGCAGTAAGAGGCCATTCAACTTGCATTTACTGGTCACCTTCTGTACACCAGGGACAAATTGAAACAGATCTGTCCTCATGTAATTTATAGGACGTCGGTTAATCTTGTTCAATCTCTTGAACAAGAGATCATCTTGTTCAATATAAGAGAATGATATGGGGCCCTGTCTGGGCTTTAAGTTCAGCATTAGAGAGCAGTCTGGATTAAGGACAGGGTGTGTTCAGAATTAGGTGAGTTGGAAAACAAACCTGGCAGAATGAGGGACTATCCTGTGTGCAGTCAGGGAGCCTCTGTGGTAGGGATTAAGGTATTAGCTATTAGTTCTATCAGAATGTGGGCTCTGCCTGAGACAGTGATCAGGGCCCTTCCAGAAAGGAACCCTAAAATGATTAAGCAACAGTAGCATCTGGGAAGCTGCATCATCTCCTGGGAAATGAATTTCAAGGACCCCATCCCAGATTGAAGTTTCCAGATTCTCTTGGGTTGTACAGTCTGTCTTACATTGTCACTTAAAACTGTATCTTAAAAAAACAAACAAGCAAAAAAAAAAAAAAGTATCATGCATCTTTAGCATCAGTCAAAAAAAATTTAATGGCAGGGCTCAGTCTAGATCAGGGATTCAGATCAAGCAGCAGTGTGTGAGCCCAATGCAAAAGGAACCACTGCAGCGCTCAGTCAGTAAGCCTTCCAGGACACTGCCAGTTACAGGTTACAGGGCCTGAGAGTCAGGGACAGCCAGTAGCTGGCCCGTCTCATCCTGTCAAGGTTAGGGTCATCCTTGGGTCAGGGTCTGGAGGTGAGTCTCAGGTCTGGGTTATGGGTCAGTTTGCATCAGAGTTCAGGGTCTCTGGCCTCTTCTCTGGCTGACTTAAAGAGGTCAGCCTCGGGTCAGAGTTCATTATAAACCTTTGGTTGGTTTGGGGCCAGGGATTATGCTGTGGCTGCACCGTGACCTTTGGGATCAGTCATGGACAGGGCTGCACCTGGACTCCCGCCAGGTCTTCTGGAAGCAGGGTGAAGAGAACAGTCCCTGCTAGAAGAGTTTTCTCTCAACTTCAAGTTCACATCCCAGGACAACAGTCCACCCCCAGAGGGGCTTCCCCACCCCATGCCAGCTGACCAGTTCACACATTGCAGGACATCAGCCCTGCTGTGCTCCTGGCCCCCACACTGCAGGGCCAACTAGGATAGTGGCAGGAGGAATCTCAAGGTTTTGGTCTTAAGGAACTCAGGTTTTTGGAGGCTCAGAAAGAAGGATCTGGAACTGGGGAGTTTGTCTTGAAGGCAACAGGTGGAAGTCGGGGAAGGGCGGGGTCCCTGCAGCAGTGACAATGCACTGTGTTTCAGGGAGGCCTACCCCAACTGCACGGTCCTTGAAGCCCGCCCCTGTTACAACGTGGCTCGCCTGATGTTCCTCGATGCCGAGAGGTAACGGGGCTGGAGGGGTCACACCCATGGGCCTCCTGCCTGTTGTTTTTGTTTGTTTTTGCATGTTGTATGAGTTTATTTATGTGATATATTCAGTCTCTTTAATAAATTAATGGTTATGTGGGACATGGTAGAGAATAAATGAAGAGTGAGTCTAATAGATACGGGATTTCTTTGTAGTGAGCTCCTGCCTATTGTTGGGGGGATCCTGGCTCCCCTTCCACATGTCTCCCAGGTGTTTGATTTTAACTCAGTCCCTGGAGTGCCTAAGAATTCTGCTCTGGAAAAAGCAGACAGAAAGGGGCCCACCATCCCCTCACCTCCACCCCCATCTGAGGACTTACCCTTCTTCAGTGACAATGAGAGATGCTTAGACCAGAAAAAAGGAAGAACTTCTGGCTCTCAGTGGAAGGGTGGGGAGGCCCTGGAATAGGGACATGCCTGAACCTTCTGTCTTAAACCCAAGAGCCAGAATGCTCCAACCTTGGGGAGCAAAAGAGATGACCTCAAGCTGGGAGCACTACCTAGTCTCCCACCACTCCCAGCCCCAGCCAGGCCATGGGTGACTAGGCGCCTGGGTCCCACAGGAAGAAGGCTGAGCGGGGAAAGCTGTACTTCACAAACCTCCAGAGCAAGGAGAACGTCCCCACCATGATCAACCCCAAACCCTGTGGCCACCTCTGCTGCTGTGTGGTGCGAGGCTGCGAACAGGTAGGAGTGAGGTTGGCCAGGGGGAGCCTCCACTTAGATTCTGGGGGCCCCAGAGCTTTTGACAGAAGTTGGGAGGACTTGGAATGTCCTGGGGAGATGGGTCATAGCAGTGATGGGTGCACCCCAAGGTGGAACCTGCCCCCAGGCCTCAGAAACTATGCATACAGACAGCCTTGCACATAAACCCCTCCAGGTAAATGGCCTCCCAGAGGAGGCAAGACCAGGACTGGAGCAGGAGCGGGGGTGCTGCCCCCTCTCCCTACCTGATCCTCCTCCCGCACACTGTTGGACCTGTCCTTTGTCCCTACTATGGCCAGTTTTCAAGTCCTGGTAAGGGGCAGGCAACCAAGTGGACAGCATTTTGCTGTATGTACTAACCTGTGGCTTCAAGCAAGTTTCTCAACTGCTCTGTGCCCCAGTCTTCAGGACCAATGGACGGGTTACTGGTCAGAACCTCACCAGATGGTTGTGGGGCTGAGTGGCTTCACACCACTTAAGAGGAGTGCCAGGCCACAGTGAGCCGGCCCTGCTCGCTGGGGCTGTGGGCACCAACCCTGCTCTCTGGCCAGAGCCCAACTCACCTATCCCGGCAGGTGGAGGCCATTGAGTACTACACGAAGCTGGAGCAGAAGTTAAAGGAGGACTACAAGCGGGAGAAGGAGAAAGTGAACGAGAAGCCTCTTGGCATGGCTTTTGTCACCTTCCACAATGAGACCATCACCGCCATGTGAGCCCCCTCCACCCCCAGGCGGGCTCACCCTGGCCTTGTCCCCCAGTGACCGCTTGGGGCTCCTCACTCCCAGGCTGCTGTCAGTGGTGGGGTCCCTGGTGGGTGGTGCTGTGGTAACCAGTGCCCCTTCCACCAGCATCCTGAAGGACTTCAACGTGTGTAAGTGCCAGGGCTGTGCCTGCCGCGGGGAGCCACGCGCCTCCTCCTGCAGCGAGTCCCTGCACATCTCCAACTGGACGGTGTCCTATGCCCCTGACCCCCAGAACATCTACTGGTCAGTAAATCGGGATGGCAGGGGCAGGCTTCCTGGGGCTCTAGAGGGCTTCAGAGGGGTGGGGGGAGGGTCCTAAGTGTCATGGGGCCCACCCAGCGTTTGTCCCTGGATTGACCCCTACCCTGCCTTCCCAGGGAGCACCTCTCCATCCGAGGCTTCATCTGGTGGCTGCGCTGCCTGGTCATCAATGTCGTCCTCTTCATCCTCCTCTTCTTCCTCACCACCCCGGCCATCATCATCACTACCATGGACAAGTTCAACGTCACCAAACCTGTGGAGTACCTCAATGTGAGACACGTCCCCCCACCCCCACACTGTCACAAGATGGCCAAGCCTGATCCCTTCTGCCCAGTCAAGCTCTTCTGCCTTATAGTCCAGCCCTACCAGGACCACCCACAGTGCAGACCCTCTATGTACTGCCCTTGGGCTCCCTTCCACTTTCCTCTAGGAGAGGTCATTCTTGGACTTGAACATGCCTAGAAAGATACCCAAGAAGCCTGGGTCCACCCTCAGTGTATCCGTGTGATCTCAGATAAGTTCCTTTCCAGTAGCAACATGGAAGTCTTGGCCTTGGTAATTGGCTTCCAAACTTAGACTGGTGCCTTTATTGAAAGGCATCTCGCATGGAACCCATGGTGGGAGATCATGACTGCTCAGAAGAAGTAGGATGGAAGTCACTAGTCTCCCTTTACCACTCCTGCCACAAGCACCACATACCTCCTGGGAACCTCTAAGTTCAAAGGAAGACAGCTTGAAAATCTCCGAGTATTAATAGATAAGACTCAGAATGCCTGGGTTCAAATCCCCACCTTCTGTTTATCAGCTGGGGAAGCTACTGAGTGTCAGTCTGCCTTAGTTTGTTCATCTGTAAAATAGGTTAATGTCATCAGTGTTTCACATACAGTAGCTGTCCAGCAGATGCTAACTACTGACATTATTCATCCTGGGCTTGTACCTGTAGCTTTGGCCCCACTTTCATCCCTGGCCCTCTGGATGTTCTAGACTTCTGACCCGGATCCAGAGCTCAGTGAAGGAGAAAGCCAGTAGTTAAAGCCATTTGGGCCACTAGCCTGCCCCCACCTGACACAAACCTCTCTTCCCCAATGCAGAACCCCATCATCACCCAGTTCTTCCCCACCCTGCTGCTGTGGTGCTTCTCAGCCTTGCTCCCCACCATCGTCTACTACTCTGCCTTCTTTGAAGCTCACTGGACACGGTGAGACATGCTAGCAGTCTCCTCTGGGTGCATCCATACCTATTGAGGAGCCCTGCGCCCTTCCGGCTCCATGCCCCAGGCCATCCCAGAGCTAGCATGGAAGAAGTGACCAGCACTCTCACTTCGGGAAGCCCTGAAACCCTTTTGGGATACTGTATTGCTCAGGGAGCAGGTGTGAGGCCAGCTCCCCAGACCTCTGCCCCTGTCCCCCTGCTGTAGCTCCGGGGAGAACAGGACTACCATGCACAAGTGCTACACCTTCCTCATCTTTATGGTGCTGCTCCTGCCCTCGCTGGGACTGAGCAGGTAGGTCTGGGATGGGAACTGAGGTGGGAGACTGCAGGGTGTTGGTGGTCCGGGGAGCAGACTGCCGCCTGCCCCATCGGGGGTGGGGCCTGTTGCCAAGGCTTGCAGGTGGGACTCCCATCGCAGCCCCTGCCACATCTCTCTTCTCCTCAGCCTGGACCTCTTCTTCCGCTGGCTCTTTGACAAGAAATTCTTGGCCGAGGCGGCTATTCGGTTTGAGTGAGTTACT
This sequence comes from Uropsilus gracilis, assembly GCA_004024945.1. Taxonomy (NCBI): domain Eukaryota; kingdom Metazoa; phylum Chordata; class Mammalia; order Eulipotyphla; family Talpidae; genus Uropsilus; species Uropsilus gracilis. Next base: position 17,924 of record PVHY01018634.1, read on the forward strand.
GGGGGACCGAGGAAAGGACCCCAGCCGTGGGGTGGCTATGCCTGAGACAAACCCCCGGCCCCTGGTGGGAGGGTGCACTGGGCTTCCATTCCTCTGGGGGGAGGAGGGAGACGCTCACGTACCAAAGGTTGCATCTGTGGGGTCTTGGGTGCATGCATGGAAGAGATCCCCAGAGTATGGGCGGGGGCTCTCTTTCTGGGAACCTCTCTGGATTCTGAGGTTACCCTCAAGGTATATTTGGGTTTCGGGGCCCACACTGTGGCTGGGGGGGGGAGGGTTTCTATGGTAAGCTCTGGGGCTCATGATCTTGGGCCAACTATGGGAACCTAGAATTCCATTTGGGAGGTTTGGAGTGATGTTTGTGGGGCCTGGGGAGTGATTTGGGGGTTCTCAGAGATATCCCTGAAAGTCTCTGGAGTCCACACTTTCAAGTATCTATGGAAAGCTCTTGGACTATCTCTGGGATTTGGGGGGTTCACACTTTGGCATGTTCTGAGGCACAAGTTGGAAATATCGCTGCAAGATTTTGACTTTCATTCAGAGGTGTGACTGGAGGTTATGATGGGATGGCTGCTCTGGGATCTGTGAACATGGGGGCCATGGGCTACAGCTGTGTATGGGGCACATGCCTTAGAGGTCTCTCTTTGGCGTGTTCATACCTGGAGTGTCATAGGTTCTGACTGTCTTGGTCTCAGCCCTCTAAAGATACCTGGGGAGGGTCTTTGGGAGCAGCTCTAGGTTAAGATCCAAGGGGGAAAAAAACCTGGGTGCTCCTGGGACTCTAACTCTTGGGGTCTTTGGGGTCTCACAGGGGTTGTTTCTGGAGATCTTGGGTAGTCAGACCCTGAATGTTCTGGTGGTTTTCAGTGCTCCTCCCTGAATCTTTATGGGGCAAAAGTTCTAGGGGTGTCTCCGGCTTGCCCTCTCAGGTGTGTCCAGTGAAGAAGTCTGTGGGTTACTTTGGAGGTGCCTTTTGACACTGTCTACCTGTGGGGTTCACATCCGAGGGGGCTGGGACACAGGTGCTTGAGGGCTGAGTTGGGATGTCCAGGTGGAAGAAGCCTCCTTGGGGGTGAAGGTGTGATGTCCTATCAGCTGGCAGTAGGCAGGCGGCCCCTGGGTCCCCCAAAGGTACAGTGCTGGAGCACCTGGTGCCCGCAGGTGCGTGTTCCTGCCCGACAACGGCGCCTTCTTCGTGAACTACGTCATTGCCTCAGCCTTTATCGGCAACGCCATGGACCTGCTGCGCATCCCGGGCCTGCTCATGTACATGATCCGGCTCTGCCTGGCGCGCTCAGCCGCCGAGAGGCGCAACGTGAAGCGGGTACGGCCTACTGGGCCGCAGCGATCGCACAGCGCCCCCTGGTGGGGCCAGCCAGAAGCAGCACTAGAGTGTGGGAACACAAGGGTGCTGGGGCTTGGTGAAGCATAGTTTCATGGGCTTGGGGAGCACAGTTGGTGACCCTGAGTTATCCCCTTCCCATGTAGGGCCTCATTTTTCCCATGTGTACAGCAGCGATTCAGCATAGAAGGCCAGTTCTAACAGTCTAGTGTCCTCTGATGGGAGATGGGGGAGGTCTGGGTCCCTAGACCTAGGGTTCCTTTGTCCTAACACGAGGGCTTTGGGTACCCCATTCCCATGTCCACCTACCTCTTCTCCCCTCATCTCCCTCCCCCCCATCTTCCAGCCCCTGATCCCATAAAGGTCCTTTCCATGCACTTGCCACTGTACCTGCCTGCCCCCCATCTCAGCCACAGCTCCTCTCTCCGCTTTGCCCTGCCCTGGACACCAGGTTCCTTTCCCAGGCCTTCTTTCCTGGTCCCTCCCATCTGCCTATGCCCCTGCAGTCTACCCCTCCCCTCCCTGAGCTGCCCTCCTGCCCATCTCCCCCCCAGCATCAGGCCTACGAGTTCCAGTTTGGCGCAGCCTACGCCTGGATGATGTGCGTCTTCACGGTGGTCATGACCTACAGTATCACCTGCCCCATCATCGTGCCCTTCGGTAGGCACCGCCGCGCCGGGACCTGGGCCCTGCTCGGGGGGACCCAGGACCTCACCCGCTCCACTCCAGTAAGGCAGGCCACCCCGAGTGGACAGGGCCCTGGCTGGGAGACCGGCCCCTCTGGCCTCCCGCCTGGTCCCTGGCTCAGTCTGGGGCCCGGCCAGGGGGGAGGAGGGGGAAGGCCATCTCAGCTTGGACCAGACCCGGTCAGTGTGCTGCGCCCTTGGGCAGAGTCACCTCAACATGGCCATGCTCGCCCACACCAATGGCTTCACTCAGCAGATAGGCTTGAACACGCGTCACATGCCCACCGAGGCGTGCACACTCCTACACAGAACCCATGGCACTCTTGTACACAGCCCTTTCAACTCAGGCAAGGCTTTGGATTCCAGGGCCGGGTTGGGTCCTTGCCGTTCATGTAGGTACCCCCCAGTAGCTGAGCTGTGTGACTTGGCAGCTTCCTCTTCCTCCTGAAGAAAGTCAGCAGCGTCTCTTTTACTCTCCCGCCACAAATGGCCTCTACTTCCCCCTGCCCCCATAACACCCGAACCCCTTAGCCACCCTCCCTGGTTGTTAAAGACTCCAGCCTCCCAAACTAACCTCCTTAGCCTCGTTCAGAAGTTCCCATTCTCTCAGCTTCTAGGAAAATAGAACTTACACCTAATCATCTCTTTAGGGACAGGGATAGCCAGAAGGGAGGGAGGTCTAAGAGGATGCCTGTTGATCACAGTGAACGGCTTTCTAGTAATGAACTCCGGGGCATGGGGCTGTAGAGTGCAGCGGCTGAGACGGAGGGGCTGCAACTCTACTGTCCTGCTCAGGGCTTGGGCGGGAGGAGGGAGGCCAGCCCTTTGGCCACCTCAGAAGGCCCGGGACCACCTGTGATGGGCACGCAAAGGTGCCGAGGTCAGGGCCCATGTGGCTTCCCCCAGGGCTCATGTACATGCTGCTGAAGCACCTGGTAGACAGGTACAATCTCTACTACGCCTACCTGCCGGCCAAACTGGACAAGAAGATCCACTCCGGGGCTGTGAACCAGGTGGTGGCCGCACCAATCCTCTGCCTCTTCTGGCTGCTCTTCTTCTCCACCATGCGCACGGGTGAGGGCCACCCCCCGGGGAGCCGGGGTGGATGTAGAGGGGCCTCCTCCCAGAGGCAGAGCAGGCCTGGGGAGGAGAGTCCACAGTGAGCAGGACCCACGGGCATGGGGCCTGGGAGACGTGGGCAAGGCCGCAGCTCGTGGGACAGCGGGAATGCATCAGAAGGTAGCCGCAGTGGGGTGGTGGGGCCCAGAAGAGAGGTAGCCCCATTCTTTGCCCCCCCCACCAGGGTTCCTAGCCCCCACGTCCATGTTCACATTCGTGGTCCTGGTCATCACCATCGTCATCTGTCTCTGCCACGTCTGCTTCGGACACTTCAAATACCTCAGTGCCCACAATTACAAGGTGTGGGGCTGGGGGGCAGGGGGGGCTGAGGGTAGATGCGCAGGAGGGGCTGGGGCAGAGGGTGGGTTGGGAGCTGAGTGATGACAGGGGTGCCAGAAGGTTTGGGGTCATCATTGAGATTAAGGGTGGGGCCATCCCCCCACTCCCTGACTCACTGTGTGCTCCTCAAGATTGAGCACACGGAGACAGATACCGTGGAAACCAGAAGAAACGGACGACCCCCCACTGCTGCCGCTGTCCCCAAATCTGCGGTGAGTGCCCTGATCCATGGCCACAGGCAGGGAGGTGCTTCCGATTGAGCCTCAGCCTGAAGCTCCATGTGCTTAACTCTCCAGAGGGATGTCCGTTCCTGGGGGTGGCAGGCACAGAGGAAGCAGCAGTCTGGGGAACTGCTCCCTCTTGCTGGGAGAGCTCTTACTCACCCTGAGTTTCCCCCAAGAGGGCGCTGTCCGCCCTCCTTACAAGAGGGCGCTGTCTACCCTCACCCCCATTTTTCTCCCTCTGCAGAAATACATCGCTCAGGTGCTGCAGGACTCAGAGGTGGATGGGGATGGGGACGGGGGTCCTGGAAGCTCAGGGGATGAGCCCCCATCATCCTCGTCCCAAGATGAGGAGCTACTGATGCCCCCTGATGGCCTCACGGACACAGACTTCCAGTCTTGCGAGGACAGCCTCATAGAGAATGAAATTCACCAGTAAGGGGAGGGGGGGCCCTGGAGGCCATACCCCGCCCCACCCCACCCCACCCCCCACGGACACTAAACTGCTAATAATTTATTAGATCTAAAGCCCCTTCCTCCCCCATCCCCTGCTTTCATTAAGGTATTTAAACCTGGGGACTTCACTGCTCTCCCCCACCATGGAGGGAGGGTGGGAACCCCCCCAGCCTCAGTGAGGAGAGCCCCGAGCCGGCCCCGGGGCAAAGAGGGGTGTGGATAGGGTTCCCCCAGATCAGTGCCCCCCAGGCTAGTAGTGAGGTCAGTAAAGGGTTAATGAGAGCCAAGAGGGATACCTGGTGCCATGGCTGGAGACCTGGGGGGGCAGGAAAATCAGGGACTGCCCCCCTCCAGTTCTTTCCTCCCCCCAAAACTCCCCTGGGATCTGGCACTCCAGGGAAGTAGAGCCCCCAGCCATGGGTGGGGAGGGGCTACCAAGTGGGAGGAAAAGTCAGGCCCCAAGTTGGGGATAGTGACCTGGGGGGTGGGCGTGGCTGACACTGGAAAAATGGGGTTTTGCACTGGTTTTTTTTTTTTTTTTCCTTTAAAATAAAAATGAAAAGAAAAGCTCTGAGGTGGTGTCTGACTTGTGCTCTCACCTGGACACAGAAGCTGGGGTCCAACCATCCTCTCTCCACCTGGGGTCCTGTTCAGAGTTTCCACATCACCCTGGGCAAGAGATTCCCCAGACGGCGTGGAACCTCCATTTCCTCATGGGGAGAGCAGAGTGGCAGGAGGAGCTGCTGTGTTCACACCCACCCACAAAAGCACCTGCCTGCTCTGCCTCTATACCTGCCTGGAGGAGACGGGGAGGGGGGGTAACTAATCACTCTGAAAGAGGCACAAGGTGTGGCCCTCTCCCTGACAGTCACACAGAGGGGACAGGTTTAGGGTGAAAGCCCAAGAGGGAAGAAGTTGGGCAAAGCCACAGCCTCCACCTGGTGCAGGAGGAAGGCCTTTGGAGGGGCAGTCCCAGGAGGGCTGCTTCCAGAAAAGGACTCTTAGTGGCTGACCTGGCAGGGAGAGGCAGGAGAACGGGCCATCGGTCACCAGGTCAAACACTCATTTATTGACATTATTGCTGTGTTCCATTGAGTATTATATACCTGGAATTATGCTAAGTGACTTACACGCTTTAAAGCATTTAGCCTCTGGAAGCTGCTCCGAGGTCAAATGTGAGTTTGCTATGAGAATTACCTGAGATAATAGATGTGTTCACTTGGCCCAGTGCCCAGCACACAATGACACCCAATAACTGTCATTAATACTGTCACTGCAACTGTCACACTGTGATGTTCATAGCTAATAGTACCCTTTTTAACCTCTTGGAAGAGGACAGAGGTTCAGGAAGGGACAGGGTCTGGAAGGGATTTTGGATAGACCTTGCTAAATTTCTGTTGAGTGGTTGGCCAATCTGTCCTTCCCCAGAAATACCCTGGCCTTCCCCCACAAACCCCTTCCTTACCCTCCAGTCAAATATTCAACTTCTAAGGCCTAATGCAAGGTTGTATGTCTAAGGAACTTCCCGTGACCCTGCCTTCCTGAGGCCACAGCCCTGTGCCATGAGCCAGCGGGTGGAAGTCTGTGCTCTGGCTAGGGATTGTGGTTGAAGTCCCACTCGGCAACACAGTGAGACCTAATCCCAAAAACTAGCTGGGTGTGGTGGCGCGCACCTGTAATCCCAGCTACCTGGGAAGCTGAGGCTGGGGATTGCTTGAATCTGTGGTACCCCGGGCAACATGAGCCTGTGGTTCCACGGGCAAAAACAGTGAGACCTAGCCTCAACAACAACAACAAAAAAAAGTGAGTGAAGTGGGGCCCCACAATTAAGCAGGGCCAAATGACCAGTGTGGGACCAGATGCCTCCCCCCACCCCCCAGGTCTTGGGGTTAAACCAGAAGCCCTGCTCTGAGCCTGGGGGTGGAGGTGGAGCAGTGAGGCAACCCCTCATCAGGTCAGACAGAAAAGACCAAAGGACATGTTAGGCTGAGGTTCTGGAGTAAGAAGCAAAGAATAATGAAGCGACCGGGGGTAGGGATCGCGGTTCGAGTCCCGCCAGGGGCACATAGCGAGACCTAGTTCCAGAAAGATAGCTAGGCGTGGTGGCACATGCCTGTAATCCCAGCTACCTGGGAAGCTGAGGCTGGGGATTGCTTGAGTCCGTGCTTAAGTCCTAGTCTCAAAAAAAAAAAAAAAAGAAGCAAAAAATAGAAGGAAATGGGGATGGGAGTCCCAGGTAAGGATGTGGCAGCTAATGGCTGGCAATGTCTGGGAAGGCTGAGATAACCAGGGGGAGCTGGGGACCCAGTCTCTGAAGGCCCCACAGGTTCTAATTAAGTTCCTCACATGACAAGTGAAGGGAAGACAGCTAATGTCTTGGAGGAGTGCCAGCAGGGTCCAGGTGGCCATGTTTTAAGAAGTAACCAGAATGGACTGGACATGGTGGTGCATGCCTGTAAACAGCAGCCTAGGAAGCCGTGGCCGGGGCCAGGGATTGCGGTTCGAGTCCCGCCGGGGGCACGTAGCGAGACCTAGTCCCCCCAAAAAATAGCTGGGCATGGTGGCGCACGCCCGTAATCCCAGCTAACTGCGAAGCTGAGGCTGGGGGTTGCTTGAGTCTGTGGTACCCCGGGCAATGTGAGCCTGCGGTTGGTTCCATGGTCAAAAATAGCGAGAATTAGTCTCCAAAAAAAAAAAAAAAAAAGAACCAGGAACGGTTTTGAATCAAGAACCAGGCTCATGAAGTCCCCTCACATCTCCTGAAGTCCATATTCTACATAGATAGATAGATAGACACCCCACCACCATTAGCCTGGCAAGCACTGTTGTCTGCACAGCATGACCTGGAGGAAGCTCAGCCTGGGCCTGTCGTCAGCCTAGACCCCTGGGTCTTAAGCTAATGCCCACATGACAGATTTCAGGCCCAGGGAGAGGCTGTCCAAGGAAGGGAGTCCTAACTGAAGACACCCAAGACCACCACCACCCGCATGTCCCCATCCTCATCACAGGTAAAACCCAGGCAGGGGGTCACAACGTGGCCCTTTGACAAACATCCCTTAACACGCATCACTGTCCTACTCTTGGCTGTTGCTGAGGATACAAGAGCAGTGATGGCAGAGTCTCAGAAAGGGGTGAGGAGGCCACAGGGAGTCCCCAAAGTTACTTCCTCTCTTTACAGTAGGGCTCCGCAGAAAACAAAGGACTGGAGCTGTTCAAGTTTGTGTTCAGTCACTGACCAGCTGTGTGACCTTGAACAAAGCGGGGGTCATACATCTAGAAAAGGAAAACTATTTTCCTTTACACACAAAACACATCACTGAGGGGGGAGGGTGTTCGTGGGGCCAGATGTTGAGAGCTGAACGTAAGGTACAAGAGAGGACAGATGAGAAAGATGGACACAACCATAGAGGCTGGAGCTGAATGAAAATATGCAACATCCAGCAAATTTTAATGACACAGTGCTTATAAAGATTTTAGATAGGCCGGGCACGGTGGCTCGTGCTTGTAAGCTTCAGCCTATGAAGCAGCCGGGGCTAGCGATCGCGGTTCGAGCCCTGCCTGGGGCCCGTAGCGAGACCTAGTTCCAAAAAAAAATAGCTGAGCGTGGTGGTGCACGCCTGTAATCCCAGCTACCTGGGAAGCTGAGGCTGGGGATTGCTTGAGTCTGTGGTACCCTAGGCAACGAGAGCTTGCAACAGGCAAAAATAGCAAGACCTAGTCTCAAAAAAAAAAAAAAAAGATTTTAGATAAAGGGAAAAAGTGGCTCAGGCAGGTGCAATTCAGGATGTATTTTAAAGGAAGCCAAATGGTGAGGGGGTAATAAAATTGGTTAACATACTAGTTTTTGTGAGATAATTGGGGGCAACTCACAAATGGGTTATCAAGCCACATGGTGGCGGCTTGTGCCTGTAAGCTTCAGCCTATGAAGCGGCTGGGGTAGGGATTGCAGTTTGAGTCCCGATTGGGGCAACACAGCGAGACCTAGTTCCAAAATATAACTGGGCATGATGGCGCGTGCCTATAATCCCAGCTACCTGGGAAGCTGAGGCTGGGGATTGCTTGAGTCCGTGGTACCCTGGGCAACGTGAGCCTGAGGTTCCATGGGTAAAAATAGCGAGACCTCGTCTCAAAAAACAAAACAAGGCAGGGCACGGTGGCTCGTGCTTGTAAGCTTCAGCCTATGAAGCGGCCGGGGCTAGGGATCGCAGTTTGAGTCCCGCCTGGGGCCCGCAGCGAGACCTAGTTCAAAAAAAATAGCTGGGCGTGGTGGCGCAAGCCTGTCATCCCAGCTACCTGGGAAGCTGAGGCTGGGGATTGCTTGAGTCTGTGGTACTCCGGGCAACGAGAGCCTGCGGTTCCACGGGCAAAAATAGCAAGACCTAGTCTCAAAAAAACAAAACAAAACAAATGGGTTATCATGTAAGAAAAACATTGGTTTTTGTGAGGTAAGTGGAGGACACTCACAAATAGATTATCTTCTAAAAAAAATGAGGCTTTAGTATGAAGAAAAGTCAAATCAAGCCAACAACCAAATTAAAGTACACAACTTGGGAGGGACAGGGTAGGAACGGTCAGGGGGGTGAACCCCAGAGATCACAAAGATGTGAGATTTATATATAAATAAATTATTTAATATTTTTAAAAATGAGGCTTCAGGTAAACTTTCCGGGGGGCTGGCGATGCCTATCACTCTTAGCAACATCCATTATTTTGTTTCCAGTTTTTCGGGACACTTAATAGGAGATAAGGTTTGCCTCATCTCTTAGCGTAAATGCCAAACTGGTCTGTGCTAGCATGCGCAGTTCCTACCCCAGCCATTTCTCCACCTCTTCAGACATCAGCTGGGTGTCCTTCAGTTCCACTCAGTTCCACCCACCACCCATCTGGAGGCAGCCTCAGGTCCCACAGGTTAAGGGCTCAGGCCTGGAAGACTGCTCTCCTCAGATGACTGTTCCAAGTTGTCACCTGTGCTTCTGCCCAACCGGCTCACAAAGCTCCAACATTGTGAACGGATGCAGTGAAGGGGCATGCAGGGTGAGGGCAGAACGTCCCACGGGCAGGCTGTTCTGTCCCCATGGAGCTATGGGCACCACCTCCCAGCAGGACGTGCTCACCAACCAGGAACACTCCAAAGCCTGTGTTTTGAGACTTTTTATAGAGGCTTCAGGATTAATTATTAACTCAATCTCCTGCCCTTCTCCCCAACCTGGAGATGGAGAGTGAGGCTGAAGTTCCAAGATTCTAATTCAGGTTTAAATTAGACTTGTGCCAGGCGTGGTGGCGTGCCTGTAATCCCAGTTACCTGGGAGACTGAGGCTGGGAATCACTTGAGTCTGCAGAATTGGGACTACCCCGGGCAACCTAGTGAGACATAGTCTCTTAAAATTAAAAAAATAAATGAATAAAATAAGATAAAATAAATAAATTAGACTTGCAAACAGTCCCCATCCTGAGGTCACACAGGAGCCCATCCAGACACCCTCATTAGGACAAAGGACTCCTACCATACTAAGAATCCTGAGGAATTTAGGAGTGCTGTGTCAGAAATCAAGGGTAGGAACGGTTGGGGTGGGGGGGTGAACCCCAGAGATCACAAAGATGTGAGATTTATATAAAAATAAATTATTTAATATTTTTTTAAAATGAGGCTTTAGGTAAACTTTCTGGGGGGCTGGCGATGCCTATCACTCTTTGCAACATTCATTATTTTGTTTCCAGTTTTTTGGGACAATTAATAGAGACCAAATATATGTCTTATTATATCATGTCATCCCTGGACCTCACCTTCCTCATCTGTAAAATGGGAGTAATGCTGTGATATCTGTTTTTTAGGAATTAAATAAATGAGGGCCAGGTGTGGTGGCATGTGCCTTTAATCCCAGCATAAGAAAGGAGGCCAAGACTAAGAATTACTTGAGTCCACAGGTTTGAGACTCACCCGGGGCAACATAACAAGATCTATAGTCTCAAAAACATAGCTGGGTGTGGTGGCACATGCCTGTAATCCCAGCTACCTGGGAGGCTGAGACTGGGGATCGCTTCAGTCTGTGGTACCACAGGCAACATGAGTCTGCAGTTCCCCAGGCAACATAGTGAGACCTAGTCTCAAAAAAAGGAATTAAACAAATAAAAGTTCTTAGTCCACTGTTTACATATAATCAGAACTTAATAAACTATAATAAATATTCTTATAGGTGAGGACATTGAAGCCCAGTAATGAGGGTAGAGAGGATATCCACCCCCATCAGCTCATGTTGGTGCTTGGAACAAGATTCTGTGATTTCATTCAGTGACCTTGATATCGGGTCGAAGCACGAGGCAAAAGCCTCCAAATTGCAAACCCCAAGGTCCGTTTCACCTGCGCCTAGCAGTTGCACCTGCGCCTAGCAGTTGCCACCCCAAATACCAATTAACAACAGGGTTTTATTAACAAGGGAGCTGAACAGGGAGAACAAAACGTCGTGAAAGCCGCACGTGGCAGTTATCTTACCCCAGTCACCATTCTCAGACCCAAAGGTCCCCAAGGCACAGTGCACAGTCCAATAACGAATCCTTTGCCCCTCTGAACCTCAGAGGAAGGCACTTTGGCAAAGTCCAGTCCTTTCGCCGGCGTCTCCTCTTTCCTTTCTTTTCTCTCGGTGTCCCACGCTGCTTGACTTCTCCCAGGTGCTCCAAGCTTCTTCCACGGTGGCTGACGAAGAAATCAGCCTTCCAAATCGCTGGCCGTCTCTAGGTACCAGCTCTCCACAGCACCTTGCTACAACGCCACACTCTCCACGCTGGCCACACTTCTGCCGGCCGCCATGGCCCCTC
>PVHY01018635.1:0-28857 GCA_004024945.1 Uropsilus gracilis
TGCAGGCACTCAATACTAATTTCCTTCCTTTTGTTGACTGGACAGGTTATGTACTTGCAGTAATATTTCTATGACTCAGAGGTTAGGGGGTTGGCTAAACAGCAATGTGAGGTATGTCACAAAACATATTATGTACTCTTCTAATCCCTTTTTTAAAAATGGTTTTATTTTTCTTGGAATCTTATCAACTGATGGTTACTTTTTTAAAGAATTTGTGGAATTTACTCTCCTGTCTAGTAGGCACATGAAAAAAATCACCCAGTTTTTGAGTTGCTCTAGTAAGCTATGCATAGAACAAATTGAAAAATACTTAGCAACTTTGAAATTACTCTAATAAGCCTAAAAGCAGCAATACCTATAATAATGTCTATGCCTAGTTTGAAGGTGATTTAAACAGTGATATTCTCTCTCTCTCTCTCTCTCTCTCTCTCTCTCTCTCTCTCTCTCTCTCTCCCTCTCCCCCCTCCCCCCCATAGTTACATCAGTTCACTATTTTTATTTTCCTGGTGCCTAGCTGGGCCCCCTTAGTTCTGTGAGCTAAGGTGGATGATAGACTGATACTGAATAGCAAGCTGGACAGTGTAAAACTCTTTGTGCTTCAGTATGATACAAGCTGTATAACTAGAGTGTCAGTTTCTTGTGGATAGAGACGCTGTTACGCTGTATCCTGCTATCCAGTGTGTCCCATAGCATCTAGGATGATGAATCTATCCAGTGCTCATCACTTAGTCATCAAACATATTCCACACACCTGCTCAGTGCTGGGGGGCTGTGCTAGGCTCCAGGGATATCTTGGTGAACTGGACTCACGCTTGGCTTAGGATTTACAACTAAATATTTGTTGAGTTACTCTAACCCTGTAAAATACTGGGCCCCCACGGATCCATTTCAATAGGATAAGCAACTGTGTGTATAATAAACAATTTACTCATTTGAACTGTCTGTTGTGTGATGTAGGTGCACAGTATAAGAAGGAAATAGTGGTATCTGACCTGTTTTCCTCTTTGTGTTTCTTTATAGATAAAATGCTCCAAGCCACTTGCAGCTCTCTTCAGAAGAAAAATCACTAGTGCTCTGCTCTCGTCGTAACACCAAGCCTTCTTGACTTCTGCCTTGGTGCTGCAACACTGGAAGAATTGCACACAGGTTCCAGGGATACCTTTTTTCCTTTGAGTGATTCTTTGTGGGTGGAAAGAGAGTTGAGTCTTAATCGCTGTCCTGTTTGAAAGTTACTTCTCTGTAGTGTGAACTGCTTAATACGTTGGGCCACTTACCAATGAGTCACACAGCCAGTTCTTGTCAGGAGCTGGTTGAAAACTGTGCTGTGCATGTAGCGGGGATGGCACAAGAAGATAGCCGGCGTGGTCAGGTGCCATCTCCCTTTTATCATGGTGCCAACCAAGAACTTGACCTATCCACCAAAGTGTACAAAAGGGAGTCAGGAAGTCCTTATTCTGTGTTAGTGGACTCCAAGATGAGCAAACCGCATCTCCATGAAACAGAGGAACAGCCATATTTCAGGGAGACAAGAGCAGTGTCTGACGTGCATGCTGTTAAAGAAGACCGGGAGAATTCTGATGACACCGAAGAGGAGGAGGAGGAAGTCTCTTACAAAAGGGAGCAGATCATAGTGGAGGTAAACCTTAATAATCAAACATTAAATGTCTCTAAAGGGGAAAAGGGTGTCTCTTCTCAGTCCAAAGAGACGCCTGTTCTTAAGACGAGCAGTGAGGAGGAAGAGGAAGAGAGCGAGGAGGAGGATGCCACAGATGACAGCAATGACTATGGAGAGAATGAAAGGCAGAAGAAAAAGGAGAAGATAGTGGAGAAAGTCAACGTCACACAAAGGAGAACCAGAAGAGCTGCCTCTGTGGCGGCAGCTGCCACATCCCCCTCTCCCAGGACGACCAGAGGCCGTAGAAAGAGTGTAGAGCCACCTAAGCGTAAGAAGCGGGCCACAAAGGAGCCCAAAGCACCAGTCCAGAAAGCTAAGTGTGAAGAGAAAGAGACTTTGACCTGTGAGAAGTGCCCCAGGGTGTTTAATACTCGCTGGTACCTGGAGAAGCACATGAACGTCACTCATAGGCGCATGCAGATTTGTGATAAGTGTGGCAAGAAGTTTGTCCTGGAAAGTGAGCTGTCCCTTCACCAGCAGACAGACTGTGAAAAAAATATTCAGGTAGGTCTTCATCACCAAGAGGGCAAACTGCCCAGGCTAGCACCTGGCTGTTCAGACTCAACCTGGTATCTGCCCAAAAGGATAAATACAGTAGAGGCTGAAGGGACAGATTTCACCAATTGATCTTGTTTAACGTTCCTGCTTTGGTCTTTTCAAACCCAAGGCTTAACATTTTATTTCAAAAGCATTAATTTTAACTGCCACTGGACTAGTGGGAACTCAGGTACACTGGAAGGGGGATCTGTTGTAGGTGATTGACCAGGAAGTAAAGTCAGCACTGACTTTGCTCAAGATTCACTGTTATAGGACATGCGAGATAATTCATTCTGGCATCTTCTCTGTCAATGTGGGAAGTAAGAGTGAAGGTCAGGTATAGTGAGAGGTCCCTTTCTAGCTTTAAAAGGATGCCAGATTCTAGTGCAGCGATGGGGACAAAAACCGTAATGACTCAGACCGGTGGAAATGGAAGATCTCCAGGAGTGAGTTTGCTTTTACCGGTGGAGAGATGACAACACTAAATTTGTCAAGAGGCTGAGCCCATGGGAATTTGCAAACGTAACAGAGGCTGAGCTGGTTGGAAATGTTGCCCACCTGACAGTAGAGTTACGCTGTGCTACTGTGCAGCATCGTTAAGGTAACAAGACATGGCACTGGAACCAGGCTGGTGTCTTGAGAGGATTGTGTTGTGATAGGTTAAGTGGTATGACAATGATGATTATGTTTTGTTGAGTGAATGGCACTGTCCTATATTGGCTCGCGTTTGTAAAGGCATAATTAATAAAAGGTAAGTCTTATTCCTGTCTCCGTAAGCTATGTAAAATGGAACTCTTTTATACCTTATTTCAACTAACTTTAAGAGAAGAATTTGTTTTGACTGGTTTGTTGGTGTGTTCCTTATTTTTCCCTTTTCTTCATGCTTTTAATCAACAACTGAGACCTTTGCTTTAAAGAGAATCTTTAAAAAATATGTTACACTTGCTGAAAATGCACTGCTTTTTGATTTATCACTTGTAACTTGATCTCTGATGTGCTGGGTAAATAAAAGAGGAACTGCTCCAGGGCCACGCCATCCGCTTGCTTGCTCATGACCGGGTTGCAGAAGTTCCACCTAAGGTGGCTGGTGTGCTGCTGCTCCCTAGCGGTCAGACTTCAGTGCTTCATTGGAAAAATGTATTTACTCGATCTTAATATATTTTTAAACTTGCGTTGTTAAACAGAAAAGTAGGCATTTCATAATCCATTATTTTTGACTTTCCTCCCCACCGTGATATGTTTAATCTTGTGTTTAGAGTTTGTGGATTCTGCTGAACGTACTCTGTATTCCTCGTGTGCTTTGTTCTTATGTAAAGGTCCCAGTAATACCAATGACCTAGTCACCAGAGCAAATTAAAACCCTGCTCTTCACAATGACTTAATGGAATGGTATGCCCTTCTCTCGAATGGTATCTAACCAGGGACTTACCCTTCTAACTTTTCTCAAAGTCCTATTTCCCAAAGTGACGATGTTTTATTTATTCACAGCAGACACCAACTTACTGCCTTCACTATCCCAGAATTTGATGGTTATCTGGAACTTCATAATATTGTTTTGCTTTAACCAACAGCATTTTACTTGATACATGTCATACCTGATGTCCTGGGCTGCTAGCTATTTGTGATGCAAGGAGTGAGGCTGTGCTACATGTGCTTACACTAGGTGCAGATAGGAGAGATCTGAAACTGGGCAAAGAGGGTAAAAGGAGAATATTACTAACTATTTAGTAGTTCTGCTATACTCTACCAGAGAGAAGTGCTTACTACAGCAATCTATATTTGGGAAATAAACTCAGTCATTTGTGTTGACAAAGGCCCCAGATGCATTCTCTAAGGTATAGAGCATTTTTTATACTTCTGTAGATCTGCAGCCACTAATAAATGTTTTGTTCCATTTGTATTCGTTAGTAAACACATGTTAACTACATAATCACCCATGTATAACAAGGCAGCTGCTCTTGTTAATTTACATTTTTTTAAAAAACTTGAGGTTCTTTTTATAGGTACAGTAGTAACTTGATAAAAACAGTTACTTGGTATTAGTAGAACATTCCATTTCTTCTTGTCTTTTTGCTGTTGTTTTCATACTCCCAAGTGACTTCTAAAAGATTCATCTTAGACAGTACAACATGCAGGTGTTGGTGTGTGAATCTGAACTCCCTGGAGCAATAGTATTTGATTGGATTTTGGCCTTGTGCCACGAGTCCAGAGCACAGCCAGCTCATCTGCCATGGGCAGGCAGGCCTTCTGCAAGCCCCTACAAATAAAGATTATTTTTATTTATCCTACTCAGTGTGTTTCCTGTAATAAATCATTCAAGAAACTCTGGTCCCTTCATGAACACATCAAGATCGTTCATGGGTATGCAGAAAAGAAATTTTCCTGTGAAATTTGTGAGAAGAAATTCTATACCATGGCTCATGTACGGAAACACATGGTTGGTAAGTTTTTCCTGCTGCTCTTCCCACTTAGAATTTTCCCCTTGTCCCTTCGGTGTATTGGTCAGGATATGAGGAACTGCCTTACTTTAATCAGTTTTGATTTGTTGAAGCCAAATGCAGCATGTCTTCAGTAAGTATCACCAAACTGAATGGTGTCATCTTCCGCACCCAGGGTGCTTTTCAACATTGATATTTACTTTTATCTTCAGAGCATTGCTTATTAAAACCTTACAAATTAGAGTATTTATTGAACACTAAGGTGGCGTAATTGCCTTACAGTAGGGTATCTAGCTTTTTCAGTTTTGAACTTTTTGGCACTTATTTTGAATATCAGTGTGTTCATATTGCAGCACACACGAAAGACATGCCATTTACATGTGAAACCTGTGGAAAATCATTCAAACGCAGTATGTCTCTCAAGGTGCACTCCTTGCAGCATTCTGGAGAGAAGCCCTTCAGATGCGAGGTAAGGAGCGTGCTCTCCCAGCCCAGCCTCGGGACTGGCTTTTTGTATGTGTGGGGAAGTGGTGAGAGAGGTGTGCTGCAGCGTGGGGTGCAGAGCATGAGCCCCATGGACACATATTCTGGGCGTTGAGCGTTCCCTCACTGCTAGGTGGAGACGTTTTTAACACAGGTTTGGTGTGGGAAAAGTAAGCTAATCTCAAACTGTGTCCAGTAGGATCGAGAAAAGCTACTGCCTTGGCATTGAAAAATCTCCCCCGTGTTTGTTGCAGAACTGTGACGAAAGGTTTCAGTACAAGTACCAGCTGCGGTCCCACATGAGCATCCACATTGGGCATAAGCAGTTCATGTGCCAGTGGTGTGGCAAGGATTTCAACATGAAGCAGTACTTCGATGAACACATGAAAACACACACTGGTAAGAATTCGGGGGGAAAGGTACGGGCAGGTTTTAAGCACTTGTTGATGGTAATCCGTGGGGCTGTTTACTGAAAAATGTGAACCAAAATTTTGCATTCTAAATGAAAATTCCACTTTAAAGAAATCTGATACATGAGAACCAGATTTATAATACCAAAAATTACTTTTATAACTATTTACTTCAAAAGGGATTGTTAGTGCTTTTTTTTTTTAATTTAATTTACTTTATTTATTTTTTTGAGACTAGGTCTCACTATTTTTGCCCGTGGAACCGCAGGCTCTCGTTGCCTGGGGTACCCCAGACTCAAGCCATCCCCAGCCTCAGCTTCCCAGGTAGCTGGGATTACAGGCGCGCGCCACCACGCCCAGCTATTTTGGAACTAGGTCTCGCTACGGGACTCGAACCATGATCCCTAGCCCCCGCCGCTTCATAGGCTGAAGCTTACAGGCACGAGCCACCATGCCTGGCTGTTAGTGCCTTTAAGTGGATCCCTTATGTGTGCTGTTTTTCTAAGGAAGGGGCTCTGGCCCTTTAAGAAATGGAGAGCACTGACTGCTGTAACTTGAATATTCTCTCAATATTTTTAAAACTTCATTAGATTTTATCTACCAAGGTTCACTAATTTTGAAGAGCTGAATGATGTTAAACAGATTTTTAACCATTTTGTGGTTTTAGAGGCATGTGCTCCACTGCATAGAGTTGTCAGCATTTGACTGTTCCCTCTGTAAACACTATCGTTGTGTCTCATCCTCATTTGGCCTCCTGGGATCAACTGTCTTTGCACAAACTGAGCAGTGTGAAACTTCTGGCCGGGCATGGTGATGCATCCCTGTAAGCGGCAGCCTAGGAAGCTGCGACTAGGACCAGGGATCGCGGTTCGAGTCCCTCCTGGGGCCCGTAGCGAGACCTAGTTCCAAAGAAATATAGCTGGGCATGGTGGCACCTGCCTGTAATCCCAGCTACCTGGGAAGCTGAGGCTGGGGATTGCTTGAGTCTGTGGTACCCTGGGCAACGTGAGCCTGTGGTTCCACGGGCAAAAATAGTGAGACCTAGTCTCAAAAAAAAAAAAAAAGCAAAGACAAAAACAACAAAAAACACTTCTTTTTAGGTTCCTAAATAAGATTCAATCATAGGTTCTAGCTTCTATTAGGCTACAGAGTAGCAGAACCAGAGAGAACCAGAGATTGTCTTGCTTAATTAGCAGGCTGTTCTTCTTGCTTAACTTGCGTGAGGAAATCCTACCTGGACTGGGGACTCTTTAATTCCCATTTCTGTGGTGAGACCAAAGGAAAATGCCTGACTTCTTCCCAGTCAGAGCAGGGCACCCTCAGGTTTTAAGGGTTAGACTAGATGAGGAGTTTGATTAATAAATGACATGTCAAAGGGTAATTGTAACTGAAACTCAAGTGAATAGCAGGATATACCAATTATAGCAGATTCTCCCTCTTATAATCTAATGGCTGTTGAATAGGTTTTAGGTCACTTTTAGGGTTTAGTTTTTTTATTATTAAGCAGGAAACTGTTGAACTAACCGGAAAATGTTACTTTTGAAGGCAGAAATTATATCACATTTCCACACAGTGCTTGGCACACAGTCGTGTGTCGCACTATTGAAAGGACCATCTGACCACCCGTGTCTCTGCTCTGGGTTCCCCTCTGCCCCTGTGGGCTACCTCTCTGGGCATCCATCTGTCCTTTGTTCCTCCTCCTCCTCTCTTTCCTCTGCCTTTCTTCTTCCTCTTTCTTTCCTCAGACCCTTTGATGTCCATATTATGAAACCAGAACGTGTATTTTATGATTAACGTAGTTACTGAATGAAATTTTTGCTAAGTATTCTTTCCCCAAAAGGGCAAGTTAAACATTTCTTAAGAAGTAATACAGCTACCAAAATTCGCTTAGATTATATAAAAGTATTTAAGTATGTCAAAAATATAAAGATTGGAAACATATTAAGAATAATCTATTATCACTGAGCGATTAGCATTTACCATTGTTAACCTTTCAGCATGCACCCATTTGAAAAAAAATCTTCACTTTCTTAATAATATGTTGTTAGTAGCCAGGCACGGTGGCGCATGCCTGTAAGCAACAGCCTGTGGAGTTGCGGCTATGTCGGGATCGTGGTTCGAGACCTGCCCGGGGCAACACAGCGAGACCTAATCCCCCCAAAAATAGCTCAACATGGTGGTGTGCGCCTATAATCCCAGCTACCTGGGAAGCCAAGGCTGGGGATTGCTTGAGTCCATGGTACCCCGAGCCTGTGGTTCCACAGGAAAAATAGCGAGACCTAGTCTCAAAAAAAAAAAAAAAAGCCCTGGTGTTTTGCAAAGTAGCCCACCACATAAACACTTACAAGCTATGCATGAAAATGCCCATTCCCTGAACCCTTCCCAATACTAAATAAAATCCTTGCTGCTTTGATAGGCAAAATGATTTATTGTATTAAGTTGTACTTATTTAGTTGTTAAGAATAGAATGAACATTTTCTCATATGCTTATTGGATAACTATATTTTCTTTCCTGAGTTGCTTGTGCCTTTTCTGTATTCATCTTTCCAATGTAGTGTTTTTTTCTTCCCTGTTCTTTATGTGATAAGCATATTAGATCTTATTTAATGAGGATATCAAAATACTTTCCCCTGGGTTGTCATCTGACTTTTTAAAATTATTTGTTATACTCAAACTGGGCAGGCAGCTGGCTGGTGACGCTGGAGAAACCAGCCTCTGCTGAGTCCTAGCTGTGCGCCCTTATGTGAGTTAGGCAGCCTCTACAGTCCTCTGGCTCCTCGGTGTTAAATGACAGCAGTGCCTGAGAAGATACAAGGGTTGGCTTTTTTTCTTTTTTTCTTTTTTTAATATGGAATATGCTTCATGATCTGTGTGTCATCCTTGCACAGGGGCCATGCTAATCTCAGTATTGTTCCAGTTTTAGTGTATGTGCTGCCAAAGCTGGCTGTAAGGAACAAAAAGCTTGTCTCTTAAAGCTGGATAGAACCACATGTAGAGTATGTTTTGGTTCGAGTGAGACCACTGCAAGAGCTCACATTCATTGGCTGTTTCTTTGCTCTGGAGAAGTGGAACAGAGCTTATCTAGGGAAGCTGGTCAACCATCAGGCAGGATTTCCTAGGATGGTGGGGATTTGGGGTGAGTTTTCCACAGAATAATGGCTGATTCTCCTTGTACCAGGCACTGAGCTAAGTCTCTAGGTATACAAGGATGGGTTAAAACTTGGGTTTGCCTTCAAGGATCATATAATCCACTGGTAGTGATGGTGGTAATAGCAGTAATAATAACAATAATAGTAGCAGCTAAAATGCATTGAGTGTTTGCTGTGTGCCAGAGACTGCTTTAAGCACTTTTCTAGTGTTTTCCATGTATTATAATAATATTTATTATTATCTTCCTCTTTCAGATGAGAAAACTGAGGCTCAGAGATTAAATAACTTGCTCAAAGCAGTCTGACTCCTGAACTAAGCACCTAATGACTTGATATTAACTTAATTTAGCAAATCATACAGGCCATCACGAGGGCAAAATCAGAGTCTAGTTTTCAGCTTCTGGAGTTGTCATTTAATCAAGCAGATCAGAATCAGAGGGAGAGGTTTAATATATGCTAAATAGCCTTAATGATACATAAACAGAAATTGCTAGTTTTTTTCATAGTGAAAATAGTAGTTCAAACTCTTGCATTCTTTGGTCAGCATATTATTTGCCAAAAAAACTAAATTATCATCTGAAGATTGTTAGAGGACAGGAGAGCAAAGGAAGCAAATGGTCTTAATAGTGAGAACCATGCTTCACCAAATCCAAGAAGCCATCAGATATAAGACAGGCTTAATTTATTGATCAATAAGAAAATGCTGTTTGTTGAACAGTAACATGCCATCAGTTGGTAAGATAACGTGCCTTTTTTTTTTTTAGTGTTGTGTGTGTTGTGTGTGTGTGTGTGTGTGTTTTTGAGACTAGGTCTCGCTATTTTTGCCCATGGACCCACAGGCTCACATTGCCTGTGGTACCACAGACTCAAGCAATCCCCAGCCTCAGCTTCCCAGGTAGCTGGGATTACAGGCCCGCGCCACCACACCCAGCTATTTTTTGGGGACTAGGTCTCACTAATTGCCCCTGTTGGGACTCGAACTGTGATCCCTGGTCCCAGCCATGGCTTCCTAGGCTGCCACCTACAGGCATGTGCCACTATGCCTGGCCTTTTTTTTTAGTTTTTCTTTTCTTTCTTTCTTTTTTTTTTTTTTACAGTTGCAGCAGCATTTATTTGTTTGTCTGTTTTACTTTACATGATTATCTCTAGTGTGCCATTTTTTATTTCTTTTTCTTTTTTTAGAGACTAGGTCTCACTCTGTTGCCCAGGGTAGTCTTGAACCCACAGCCTCAAATGATCCCTAGCCTCAGTCTCCCAATTAGTTGGGATTACAGGTGTGCGCCATCGCACCCTGCAGATAGGTGCCATTTCTAAGGATGTTAACTTTTTTTTTTTTTTTTTTGAGACTAGGTCTTGCTATTTTTGCCCGCGAAACCGCAGGCTCATTTGCCCGGGGTACCATGGACTCAAGCAATCCCCAGCCTCAGCTTCCCAGGTAGCTGGGATTACAGGCGAGCGCCACCACGCCAAGCTATTTTTTGGGACTAGGTCTTGCTGTTTTTGCCCCAAGCGGTACTCAACCACGATTCCTGGCCCCAGCCACTTTATCGGCTGAATCTTACAGGCACGAGCCACCATGCCGGCTCAGGATGTTACTATTTGAGGGAAAATACATGTTCAGTGGTTGACAGGTGTTTATATATAAATACATACTAAGAGTCGACTAAGTGTGGCTACCATAGTAACAAGAAACTTACATAGTCAGGTTGGGGTGATGGACAGGCATGGCATGACAACAATCTGGTGATGAGCGCATAGTGAGTACATGGGAGTTGGCTAGAGTCTGGATGGGGGAGGGACAGGGAACACAAGAAGATATGACAGTAGAGAGCAGTCACAGGTACCAGATCATAAGCAATCACATAAGTCATGTCAAAAAAATGACCTTTATTCTAAGGACAATGGGAAGTTCTGAATGGTTTCAAGCTTCCCAGGTAGCTGGGATTACAGGCGCCCGCCACCACACCTGGCTAATTCTTGGTCTTTTCTGGCATCCCTGCAGATTCCCTGCTTCTTTCATAATATTCTTCCTTCTGACTCATTGTACTTCTGTTTCTTACAATTAGGTTGCTTTTATCTGTATGTAACAGGTCATTATCTTTTGCTGTACTACAATATGACTTTCTAGGCACATTGGTGGGCTAGTTGTTACTTTACCACACCAGCTTGTCCTTAAGTTGGGACACTGTGCAGGTGGTTGATTCCCAAAGTTAAGGGTTTTTATTTTTCCTTATTTCAGCCTTACCGTGAGGTTTCAGGGGAACTTCAGTAGTGATCGTTTAGTGCATTTAGGAGAATATTGAAAGTTAGAAGTAGGTGAGATTGTGGGTTTATGACTGAAACGACAAATGTGAAAAGCTTGATAGAACATTAAGAAATTAATGAGACTATTAACAGCAAAATGGACCCCTTTTAATTTGAAGCCATGCATTCGTGGCCAGCCAGTTCTAAGTTTCTGGTCTTTTTGTGGTGAACCCTGGTAGCAGAGAAAACTGCAGATAAGGGCTAATTGAGAGACTCAGGAGGGGAGTCTGGTTTGCACACATGACAGGCAGTTAAATGTTAGGAAATATGTGCTGTTTGGGAAGAAAGGGTCTGGTGTGTCTAGTGATTCATGAGTCAAGTGGACAGTGTTTGCTCATATATTAGACTAATAAGTCAAGCCAGGCATGGTGGCATGTAATCCCAGCTACCTGGGAGGCTGAGGCTAGGTATCACTTGAGTTCATGGGTTTGAGACAACCCTGGACAATATAGTGAGACCTCTCAAAAATAATATTAATCAGTTTTGAGACTGATAAGTCAAAGACTAGGCCTTTGACTTTCCACAATGCTGTGGAAGTGAAGGGTGCCAGAGAGTAAGGGAAGAGGAGGGACCCGTGGTTCTGCAGGCCATCAAACAGCTGTGCTTTTAAACATTCTGTGGTGCTAGTGGATCATGTGTACTAAAGGAAGACAAAGTGCACATACATGCAAAAAGTAAAGTAGAACATCATGTGAATAGTACCTTGCATGCATCTTCATAATTTGCTTGTTTATGTAATAGACTACAAATAGAGCCGGCTGCAGTAGCATGTGGCTTTAACCCCAGCCTAGGATGCAGGAGGCTGAGATTGGAAATCACTTGAGTCTGTGGGTTTGAGACCCTCCCAGGGCAACATAGCAAGACCTAGTCTCAAAAAAAAAAAAAAAAAAATAGCTCTCCAGGGGGAATGTGGTGTGGTGGGGTATTCCCATGGGGATCAGCAATTATGCAATCATTTATTGTAAAAATTCCAAAAATAAAATTTAAAAACTAAAAAAAAAAAAAAAAAAAAAAAAATCACGGAGAAGAGCCTGGCAGGAGCAGCTGTTAAATAACAGAAAGCCAAGAGGGGCAGCAGATGTCAGGTTTCCAAGGCTAGAAAGGACTGTGATATGGTAAAGAGGGTTTGAATCCTGGCCTAGCAGGGGTGCTAAAGTAGAGAAAACAATACGAAAATAATGTTTCTTCACATGTGCAGAAAACACAAAGCGGGGAGCATGCAGTGCTGTGGTTTACATGTGAAAGCAGACTTGAGGCCAACTGCAGTTTTGAATCCCGACCCCACTAGCTTGGGCAAGAACCTTGGGCAAGTGTCTTCAACTTCTTTACCAGTAAAACAGGAGTAATAATAAGCTGCCTCCTATGGAAGATGGTTGCCGAAAGGCTCACCCACGTTACTAGACGTAACGTGACTTAGGACAGTGCTGAGCATGCAGTAGGACTCAACAGCGTTTTTCACTTACAGTAGACTGAGGACACTCAGGGAGAGAAAGGAAGCAGTTACTGAAGTGACAACCAGCTCCCGTAGCAGGAGCTACTGTAGAAATACAAGCTGCAAACACTGGCAGGTGGTGCAGGAACCCTGACACAAGCACATGATCCCTGCAGCAAGGCGCTCCACCTCAGCACTCCTTGGGAAGTGGTGTGTGGATGTCCGTGTTCAAAACAAAATGGCTTTGCTCCTCCACCGCCACTCCAGCCTAGCCACAGCTGGGCACGGGGGCAGGTGGACATAGCCAGGGGGGTTCGTTTCCTTCTGATTCGACGGCCCAGCAACCCAGGCGAGGTAATCACCCTGCCCCCTCCCTGTGCCCACTGATGTTTGGAAATGGTATGGGGACATTTTTCATCATCAGAATTTCTTGGGAACATTTAGCTGGCTACTGCTGGGTGCTCCTCTGATGTGCCAGATAGGCCCATGTAATGGCGGCTTGTCTGCAGAAGGGCCAGCTGTGCTCCCACAGAGAAACTGTCATGTGAAATTCATGTTGTAGGGTGAGTCAGGCCAGGCTTTTCCAAGTCCCACACTGAAAAGCCGGCCACATGCTTGGGATTATAGGTGAGAAACTATGAGGAGACATGCTTGCTCCACAGGACGTTTTTAGCCAAGTCTTCTGGTTGGACTTTGCTTACAGAAATTGCTTACAAATGGACTTGCCCACAGTTAGAGGCAGAGTTGACTGGTGCTGTGCCTTCCCTTGAATGTAGGAAAGCCGCTGACTAATTCTTCCACAGCATGTGAAAGATGCCGCCGCCTTCTCTCTCTTTTTCAAACCGATCCCAGATGGTAGGTTGTGTGTGTGTTTCTTTGTATCTGCTTTTATTTAAGTCCCAGCTTTAGGAGACTCTTTCTGGCTCTGAGAACGTAACATGCTGTAAGGGAGAGGGGTGGGACTCTTTCTCAGTATGTGATGTACATGCGCACGTAATTGCCATCCTAGTATGTTAATCATTTTTTTTGTGTGTGTGTGTCTGTGTTCATCTCAGGAGAGAAACCCTTTATCTGTGAAATCTGTGGCAAAAGCTTCACCAGCCGCCCCAACATGAAGAGGCACCGCAGAACTCACACAGGCGAGAAGCCCTATCCATGTGATGTGTGCGGCCAGCGGTTCCGCTTCTCCAACATGCTTAAGGCCCACAAGGAGAAGTGCTTTCGGGTGACCAGTCCAGTGAATGTGCCGCCTGCTGTCCAGATCCCACTTACAACTTCCCCTGCCACCCCAGTTCCTTCTGTGGTGAACACGCCCACAACCCCAACCCCTCCAATCAACATGAATCCCGTCAGCACACTTCCGCCTCGACCCATCCCCCACCCCTTCTCACACCTTCACATCCACCCACACCCTCACCACCCACACCACCTTCCCATCCCTCCAGTCCCTCACCTGCCCCCACCTCCTGCTCTCTTTAAGAGCGAGCCTTTAAATCACAGAGGCCAGGGTGAGGACAACTTTCTGCGGCACCTGGCAGAGAAGAACAGTTCAGCACAGCATCATTAACATCCATCTCCTTAAATGTGTTCTCCATGAGTTTTGTTCCCATCGATGAGTCTGCAGAGAGGGAGTTGGTAAGCTTTTCTGTAGCTTTCAGACTCTCCTCAGCCTCCACCAAGAGCTTTGGCATTATCTTGGTGAATCAACACATCCAAGGGAACGAACAAGAAGACCACCTTGAGCTCACAGAGGGAACTGTCATCTAAACCAGGGGAACCACTAACTAAAGCCCAATTTGCTTGCATTTTCTGGTGACTTTTATAAATTTCAAATACTCAGACTTGTGGAGTTTTATAATTTCATATCAGCTGATGAGGTATGCTTGCTTTTATATCCTGGACTTCTCCTCAAAGAGGGGGTAGGCCTGGTTTCCTTTGTACTAATCGGGAAGGCTGTGAGATTAATCCAGAGCATTAATTGTATCACTGTGTATCGTAATGAATTCTTTTCAGCTTTTGGTGCTGGCTACAGAGTCAAGCTAGCCATGTTTCACAGTATATCAAGCATTATAGAAAGAGATGAGATTTTTCTTCTTTGTGTAGCTCTCCTAACAACGCACTCTTTATTTTACTACAGAAATTATTTTAGAGTTTTTGTATAGACTTTAGTAGTCTGTTTCTAAAATGAAATGTATTTCAATAAGCGGTGTAATTTTTTCAGTGTAGCTGGACCTATGTTGTAAAATAGAAAAATTTTTTATAATCATCAAAATGTGATTCTTAAAGATGCATATTACTTCTATAGTTCAAAATTATTCTTACATCCGTACAACTCGAAGGTGCTTCAGAGACTGGATGAATCTGAGAGTCTCTAGACCAGGTTACTGGGGTCTTGCTTTCAGAACTTGGCATAAGTCCTTGGTAGTTTTTAAATCTCTATTTAGTACTCTGATGTCTGTCAGGCTCACTGACGTGCTCTTGCCCCCGACCCTGCCCTTGGTTGGGTGTGTGCATTCAGTAGAGGGATTTGCAGAGGCTGGGCCTTTTCCAGGATGTTACCTAAGGCTTGAAAAATCAGTGAAGTTTAATCATGGTCAAGAGGAGGAAGTCGTGAGGATAATTTCATCTCAGTCGGGTCTTTTTCTCACTTCCAGAGAACTGTGTTCATGTCCAACCTTTTATATGGAATGACAAATTGAACTCTCTTAGTACTCTGCTCATTTGGTCGTTCTTTTATGTTTCTGGAATTGTTACGAGAAGATAAAGTAGTGCACTGAAACCACACATGTGATACTAAGGTGGCTGAGGACACAGATTGGTTCTGAGTTTTTACATGTCTGTTGTATCCCTGGATATATTCAGATATATTCAACTCTCAGCTGCTTTCACAATTTAAATTTAGTGCGGGGGGGTGGGGGGACCTACGTTTTGCTGCCCTATTCTCTGCAATACTTAGGTGATAGCATCTGTCGGTGGAGCAGCACCGTAGTGCTTATCGAGAAGGTTACTTTTTCAAGTTTGGGGAACTTCAAAAGAGCATGATCCATCAGGAGCTTATCGGAGAGAATGACCAGCAGGACCAACATATAGCCAATACAACCAGTAACACACTGGTTATCTCTAGCAGGTCAAATTTATCCAGATTGACTTTAGCTAAAATTTTGGTGTTTTTCCATCTCAGAAAACTGGGTTCCAAAGTTAGCCAGTGTACTCTCGTGTGCTCTCTCTTTCTCTCTTCTCTCCCTCTCTTCACTTGTATTTCCTCAGGTTCTTAAGTCATTGCCTGAATCAAAATGCAGGTTTTTATTTAATTTTTATTTTTAATATTAAATGTGCAGATATGTTTCAAGCACTTTCTGACTGATTAACTCCATGGCAGGAAAAAAATGGAACTCTTTCAGTTGAGGTTAGACCCCTCTTAGAGTTCCCATTCTCTGTTTTTTTTTTTTTTTTGGTTTTGATATTCCCGCATTTTCTCCCCTCCTGATTATTGTGTTTGCCTTCTCCTAATGAGCATAGGAAAATTTTGCAGTGAGGCAGAAAAGTATCTCAAGACATAACTCTTTTTTTTGGGGGGGGAGCAGATATAAAGAATGTTATTTTAAGTATTTGTATACATTCTTTGAACATCTGGGCAACCAGTCCAATAGGGAAAATCCATTCCTCGTTTGTGACATATTTTTAGTGGCTGCCTCCCCTTACTCCCACATCTACTTTGCATTCCATGACAGGTGTGTGGTCTGCTCTTTTATATAGACATATCACTACTCCATGGTGAAGCCTGTAGTAATAAAATGATTTTTTTAAGATGTAAATTGCAGTTTAATTAATGGGTTATACTTTGTTTTGTTCTAAATAATCCTATAGTATTGGGCAAAAATTCTGAATTCTAGACCTAAGACCTGTGAGTCGACCAATCATGAGGTGTGCTGTAATCGTCCACTGGGAAATTCAGGTAGCCATCTTTGATTTTTTTTTCATTCACATGAATATAGCCATAAGAAAGTATCTGCTACATAGAAAAACTGGTATTAAGCAGATAGTCCCCACTGCCCTTTACAGAAGCCAAAAAGGATTTCTAAAAAAAAAATCATTATATTACACAGTTCAATCCTACGTAATCCATGTATCAAAGAACAGTGTGGAAAATTCCCTTATTCTTCCTGGATAAGTTATATGATCCTTGACTTGGGACTTGTGGTCTTTAGAAAACTCAGAACTTAATGACTCTTCATCAGTGTCCTATTATGTTAAACAATGAAATGCAGCAAGAATATTTGCGATATTACTGCTTCTGAATATAAGAACTGCATCATTATGCCTTAAACATGTATGTAGATCAGGTTTAACACACTTAAAACTCAAACTCAGGGTTGAAAATTTAGTTGGGGTCCTTTACTAAAACAAAAGTGGCATTATGTAGCCCATGCCCTCCCACATGCAGTTCAGAAGCTGGAGAATTCTTCATGACTTATTACCTACGTGTTATCTGTAGATGAGAGAGAACTGCGGGGGAGTGTTGAATTCTCAGCCCTTATCTTTCTGAGACAGCAAAGGCCACATTTCAGCATTTTATAGATAATCAGTTGAGGCTGTTTCTTATTACTTAATTTTGCTTTCTTCAAAGGTTGTCTCCTTCCTAAGGTTAAGATTTACTTGAGGAAATTCCCAAGAACTTTTTTTGAGTTGATATTGTTCTTTTCTCTTTTTCATTTTCCTAGTCTTTTCGAACAGACTTATCTTCCACCTATAAGCTCTTCCATAGCCTCATTGTGAAAGACTGCTTGCTGTTTTCCCAAATTGGGCCAGGTAGGCTCCTTCTGCATTAGACTTTTGAATTTGAATGAAGAAAGTAAGAATTGTTGTTGAAAGGCATGTGGTTTCATTTCCATATGTTTTTGTGATTTCATTATTTTTAGCAAGCAAGGACATCTCCACATGAAAGTACAGAGCAGTTGAAAGAAACCTTTGCAAATCATTTAGGTCTCCTTTACAACTGGCCATTCCATTCATGTTAACTGTTCTAAATGAGTGACTGGGCACCGACAGGAATATGGTCGCACTGTCGTTTTAGATCCTACAGTTGTTGGATGTACCTTTTCATTGTGGTTAGAATGCCCCCTGTCATTTGCCTGTCCCTATTCTCCTAACGGAAGGCAAATGCTCCGAAGAAATGCTTGTCAATTTTGAGTCTCCTGCTTCTTGAACTTTTTTCCATTTTTATGTTTGCTGAATGGATATGTATGTTTAATGCTGATCTCACTGGAAGTTTTAAGTTTTGAGTAAATCAAGCAGAAATAGCAATTGATTGCAAATGTGTGTATATATATGTGTGTGTGTGTGTGTGTGTGTGTGTGTGTGTGTGTGCCTCATCTTAACAGAGTGGTAGGTGGGGTGGAATTGTGAGAAAGAGACAGAGAAAGAAAGAGAGAGAGAAAAGTAGTAGAAAACTAAACTTAGTGGGCAAAACCTTTCTGTTTGAGCTACTGTGTAAAAGAGAGAACCCCAGTGACATTGCTGACCTGCATGAGGGACACCACTCGCTGTTCTAGACTGTAGAGGAAGTAATGAACAAGGGGGTGAGTTGCATTTCAAGAATTTTATCAGCTACCATTACAAAAATCAACTCGTTTGGAATTCTTCATTCTATAAAACGGCACAAGTAAATACTGCGTTTTAATTTTCCTTTTGCCTAAGCCAAGATAGGAATTTTCCCAAAAGATCATATTTCGGGAATGGAAGGTCATTGGCCCTCAGAGACAGTGGCATGATTATGCAATAACAGCACCATGCTGGCCTGCTACCAGCGCTGGTAGCGTCTCTGGCAGAGTACGGTGACCTTCCCGCCCTGGACACTACCTCGATGAAGCAAACCAGAGATCCTCGCTACAATTTCTATGGAAGCCATAAAAGTTGCCATCATTATACCCACTTTCATAGTTCTATACTTTTATACTCACTAGACTTTTTATAGACTTTACGATGAGATCTTTTTGTCTTAGAGGATAGGTTTTGCGAGATTCAAAGGAAAATCAAACTCCTTGGTTGTCCCAACTTTGAAGCTTTAGCTTCAGTAAATTTGTTTAAAGAACCTGATAATGTACCTTTTATCAAAGTCTTCATTTAAGTCAAAGCTATTTTGCAGAGTTGCATATCTGTAAAGCAAACTTTGTTTTCTTATGCCGTAAGTAGAAGCTATATTGTAAGAAACTTCTTATAAAGTGGACTCTTACCTTGTTTCTCTGGTTGTCACTCAATAATATATGTATTGTCACAAGGTTCCTGAAGTTGTTTTTCTTTCCTTAGGATGGATTAGTGATAGACACCGCTCTCTAATCCTCTGTCATCTCACTGCAGCTTCGGTCTCTCTCACTCTGTTCTTGAGTGCCTTCAAAAAGCCAGCATCCTGGAACATTCTTTTCCTGATCTAAATCCTACCTCTGACTGTTCCATTCTCCATGAGTATTGGCATGAATGCTTTGGCTCTACAAACTGAAACCTGGGATGAGAATTTTGAACGTCTGTTTTCTTCTCGTGACATTTTCAGATTACATTTTAACGTTTCTTTACATCTTCTTTCTTCACATAGAGCTATAATGATGAAAGGGTCTGTCCTTATCTTACTCTTCATGTTCTTGTCTTTCCCCTGAAATTAAATGTTCCTTAAAAAAAATTTTTTTTTGAGACTAGGTCTTGCTATTTTTGTCCATGGAACCACAGGCTCACGTTGCCCAGGGTACCACGGACTCAAGCAATCTCCAGCCTCAGCTTCCCAGGTAGCTGGGATTACAGGCCCACGCCACCACACCCAGCTATTTTTTTGGGACTAGGTCTCGCTGTGTTGCCCTGGGTGGGACTCAAACTGCGATCCCCAGACCCTGCTGCGACTCATAAGCTGTCGCTTACAGGCACGTACCACTGTGCCCGGCTTGTTCCTTTAAAATTAAAGATCGTCTAGTCTCTTCTGAACAGCTTGTCCTCAGCTTCGTCTTCCTGAATGCTGCCCCTCTCTGAGCAAGGAGTTCTGAGTGCTGCGGTTGCTGTGTCCTCTCCCAGAAACATTTTGCGAGGCCATACCCATGATTTCATTTTAGTCAATTTAAATTTGCTCTCTGAGTTTATTAGAAGTCCTCTGTTGCTTTGCCTCTCTCATCCTCCTGTTCCTCGAAAACTCCTAGTTAGTTCCTCCTACCTGTCCATCTAATTTTGGAAATAGGATCACTACATGATCACCCTGAAGGGTGGAGTAAGAGGGTTGTGTGTGTGCTTATGCTCGGAGCGCCTTCTCCACAGAACTGCCTGAGCTCTGCTGAAGACGTGCCGTGTGCTGGTCTCTTGTTCCCTTCCGTGTCTCCTCCAAACCTGAAAACAGAAGTCTGTCAAGTGAGGAAAATGGATTGCCTTTTTTCTAAGGGAACGAAAACTATTGAGCATTTTGGCCTTAGTCAACAATCTTTTCTTTTTGACTGAAAGTGTCATGCCTCTTTCCTTAATATTAACAATCCTAATACTCAGGTTTTCAAGACTAACTAATAACCACGGGAAGTGGGAGGCTAAGAAGGCAGCTGTTACTAAATTCTTAATCCTCTGTTGTCTGGTGACAGAATGTTCTTGGTGGGATAGTGCGAATTGTGAGGATTGGTGGTGCTGCGTAAAGAGTGAATCCCAGACACTTGAAGGCTTCACTGGCAACTTGGAATGGGAAGACCAGTTCACCAAGTGCAGAAGGAAGATTTCTAAAGAATTCAGGAATGAACTTGTTTTTCATACTGTTCTTTCATTGGTCTTGGTATTCCCCATGGGTGACTTGGAAGTTTACCCAAAGTAACCACTTTGAAGTGTGCGACTTTCCTCTCAGTGCCAGGCAGGGCAGCAGTGGAGGGCCGCATCCCTGAGACGGAGTTGTCCTGCCTTATGTCTTCTGTGGTGGGAAAGGCTTGGTGCAGAATGAGAGGGAACCCTGCCCCCAGGAAGTGACCCTGTACTTCCTAGCCCCAGGTTCCCCTCACACTGGTTGAGCTTCAGGCAAGGATGCTACAAGCAACTTGAACATAATCTGGGGATGTCAGGAAGTAGGGATAGGACAAGAAGGGAATGAAGTTGAATTTTGCTTCACTTCATAAGAAGTGATGATACTTGCTCTGGTGGTTTTGATCAACCAAAGAGTCCTCTACTGCCTGTGCCAAAGAATCGCATTGTTTGGGAGCAGGCAGCTCCTCAGAAGGAACATAGCTTCCTCCCTGTCTCTTACAGGTGAGAGATCAGGGAAGAGAGCGACCAACTCAGATCCCATAAAGGGCTGCTCGAGGCTGTGTCTGATTGCTTTGGAAGCTGGGGAGTAATACTTGATTCTCCTAGAACCTCTAGGCCTCCTAGAAATATCTTTTCTATGCTTGATTTTTCAGCTCACTCGGGTTTTGTAAAAAGTAAGAAATTGTATGGCATAGTTTGGTGTTTATTTCTAAAGTTCTCATCTAAATTTGTATCCCCAAGGATAGCTATGTAGCCCTTGGAAATTGGGCGAAATCTTCTCAATCTTCCACAAGCTTGAAAAGGCATTGGGATTCATTTCTGGGTGTGGATTCTGTTCCATCGTCAGTACCGACTTTGTCCACACGGGGGCAACAAAGTACTTTGACATAACTTTCTAAAGAACCTCCTTTTAAAAAGTCTGACAGAATAACCTCGCTTGACTTATTTACTGGACTTGGGTTGGGTTTTTTTGTTTGTTTGTTTTGTTTTAAGACATTTCCACCTTATTACTCAATACAGTAGTTACTCAGCCTTCATGATGCAAACAGTCATTTGTGGGTCAGGCATCGGAATTAATCAGCCCTTTTGAGTAATGATGCCTGAAATGGAAAGCCAGGACCCTCCCAGGGGAGACCTATTGTGTGTTAAATACAGAGCAGGAAGATGACCCACCTCATTTCTTTCCTCCCAATCCACTGCCGGTGCCAGTGCAATCTCTACGAAGGATGAGACGAGAGCCAGCAGGGTAACCGGGGTGTGAGTGAGGATCCGCTTCATGCCTTCTCTGCTCCCGATGGATGTCTGTTACAGCAGCGAGCAGGTGGGACACGGTCCCAGCCCACGGGAGACCCCCTGCAGCAGCTGCCCCCCCCAGGTTAGCATGAACTCTGGGTACCCGCTCAGTGACTTGTTGAGGGCTCTGAACTCTCTTCAGCTCTCTGACGGTGACCGAGGTCTGTGCTCACTGCTGCACCCTCTTCACAGTAAGCAGGGTGGTGTCTGATCAGGGGAAACACCAGACCTTGACCGTTCACTCTGTGGAGCCCTAAGGGATTCGCACCTGGAAGGGCCTTCTTAGCTGCTGTCCGCCGGGCTCCTGTCCCCGGCCAGGTGCGCCCCTGAACAGCCCAGGCGTCCGCTTGTAACTCCAGCACTTGACAAGAAGCAAAGCTGAAGCTGTGATTGGTTTAGGTAGCAGGTGGCCGGGTGTAACTTGTTTGTTTTTATTTTTGTTTTCCCCAACAGTACTGAAATCACTTGCACTTTTCCTCCTTTCGTAAAGAAAAGAAAATCCAGTTTGCTTGCCAGGAATTGTTTCGCGTTAGGGTTACAAAGCGTGTTATTGAATGTTGAACATTTGTCCAAAGGAGTTTGACAAAACAGAAGCTGCTGGGTCCCTGTTCTGCGGGCTGGGTCCTAAGGCTTCGGGCCCCACAGTGGGGGGCGGTGCTTGGAGTCCAGAAGGGCGCAGCATCTCTCCCCTCCCTCTGGAGAGACGCGAGGTAGGTCAGGTCAGACTCGCCTAGGACAGGTACCTGTCACACTGCACAGAAGTTTCAAGGAGTTTCATCGGTTGGGGTGGTGACAGGGAGGTAGGACAGGGTCTGTGGAGATGGGAGAGGCGTGGGGGAGGGGAGAGTCGCCGGGCCCCAGGGACTGGCGGTGAGGCGAGACTGAGCTTCCTGCGTGCACCCCCGCAGCAGCCGGGCTGTCCTGAGCCACCATGTGTCTAGCATGCCACCAGGGCCCTCTGTGTACTGACGTTCCCCTTCCTGGTAACTACACCATTATTATTTTTTTAGCAATTGAAATGCACTTTTTTTTATTTCAACTCAATCATGATTTTAGGTATAAAAATTTATAGACTGTTAAAACTACTTTTTGTGTATTTTTAACCACTCGATGTAGCATTATCTGTGTCATTCTCATGAGACTCTGGTACAAGGCGTGCCGCTTCACGGTGTTTCTGAGATGCTGGACTTTGGATGTGTACGGGAACCGACTTAATGCTAATGTTCAAAGTAAACAAACAAAAGCAGCCATAGCCTGACGTGTCTTTCTTCGCCTCTTGTCTTCCCTGTCCTCCGTTGACAGCACTTTGACACGTCCTTACTCATTGCACTGCCTCTTTGCTGTAAAGTGAATACTCGGGGTGGGCGGTCCCCAGCCATCTCTAGTCCGGGGGAGGGGCCACCCAGCCAGGCCGACTGCTTTGCAAAGGGACAACGTGCTTTCAAGCCTGTGGGCTAAGCTAGAGTGACTGGGGCTCCCCACATGGTCTGGCAACTCGTTTACAGGCTCCGCAACGAGCAGTGGTCTGAACATACCCTAGCAAACAGTGTTTGAAAAATGGACCGCAGTTGAGTTTTGAACTTGTCTGAAATAATAAAAAGAAGCCCCGGTGGAAACAGCTTACAAAATACATTCGGTGAAAACCAGTGATTCCTCCCACCCCCGTTACCTCATCTACTCTGTTTCTTCCCCAGGTGCTGGGCACCAAGGTCATGAGAACTTGAAATTTAGCTGGGCACGGTGGTGCATATCTGTAAGCAGCAGCCTAGGAAGCCACAGCAGGGACCGGGTGGTTCGAGTCCCGTTCGGGGCAATGTAGCGAGACCTAGTTCCAAAAAAATATAGCTAGGTGTGGTGGTGCGGGCCTGTAATCCCAGCTACCTGGGAAGCTGAGGGATTGCTTGAGTCCGTGGTACCCCGGGCAACGTGAGCCTGCAGTTCCATGGTCAAAAATAGCGAGACATAGTCTCAAAAAAAAAAAAAAAATCTTTCTTCTGCACCTTGTATTTTCTATCTTCCTCAGTGTTGCCAATTTTAAGACCCCCTCATGAGTCCTGCCCACTTTCTGGAGAACCCTGTTCTCAAGCAGTTCAGGCCTGCACCCCTTTACTCCAGTAATAGTCTGCACCCACTTTCATACAGAACCAGGGGATTTTATCAGAGCTTCAGGCATCTTCGGTCTCTGAGCTTCCGTTTCTGATGGTTTCACGCTCTGAGCTATGCTCCCAGTTCTGCTCCAGGCGCAGAGGAGGAGGATGAAACAAGCAGGGCTGCCCCGAGGCCCCCCTTGTGGGAGTGCCAGCCAGACGGAAGTCATAAGAACTCCTTGAAATTTAGACTCCTTTTTCCAGGTGTTTCTGATAAAGATCCTAAGGTGGGGGGGGTCATTCCTTTGCATCCACACCCTTTGGAGTAGTCTTTGCTGCTCCTCCCAGTGAAAGGTGTGGCCGCTTTTCCCTCCCCTGGATCTGGGCTGATCTTGTGACTGTGGCAAAGGGGATGTGTTCATTCCTGGAGCCCTTGCCTCAGAGAGGTCTGGTGGCTTCTTCCTTCACTGTCTTGGAACGTGATGGCCAAGAAGCTCAGACTAGACCCCTGGAGAGATTGATGGCATAGAAGAAAGGCCTCAGCTGTCCCTGCATGGCACCAGAGGTGGGCAAGGACATCTCGGGCCCTCCACCCTAGCTGGCCCCCCAGCTAAGTGCATGTGCAGGAGGCCTCTGAGACCAGAGAGCCACTACCCGCCACCCGCAGTGTCACTGGGGTTAGACTATTACTGCTATTAACCATCCAGATCTGAGTTACACAGCAGTGACTAACTTGGAAGAGTCTTCAGATTGAAATCGGGTAAGAAACAGGCAAAACAGTGTACTTAGGCCGGGCAGGGTGGCTCATGCCTGTAAGCTTCAGCCTATGAAGTGGCCGGGGCTAGGGATCGCGGTTCAAGTCCCGCCTGGGGCCCGTAGCAAGACCTAGTTCCAAACAAATAGCTGGGCATGGTGGCGCATGCCTGTAATCCCAGCTACCTGGGAAGCTGAGGCTGGGGATTGCTTGAGTCTGTGGTACCTCGGGCAACGAGAGCCTG
The DNA here is from genome assembly GCA_004024945.1 of Uropsilus gracilis. Classification (NCBI taxonomy): domain Eukaryota; kingdom Metazoa; phylum Chordata; class Mammalia; order Eulipotyphla; family Talpidae; genus Uropsilus; species Uropsilus gracilis. Next base: position 24,559 of record PVHY01018635.1, read on the forward strand.
TGGTTCCACGGGCAAAAACAGTGAGACCTAGTCTCAAAAAAAAAAAAAAAAAAAAAAAAAAAAAAAAAAAAAAAAAGTGTACTTAACAAGACTTACAAAGGGGAGCGGCTAGCTCTTTAAATCCAGCTACTCCTTCGGTTCATCCCAGCCGGCCCCAGCAGTAGCAAGACCACGCTAACCTTAAAAGGAGACAAAAACAGGCCAGGCATGGTGGTGCATGCCTGTAGGTGGCAGCTTAGGATGCCATGGCCGGGGTTAGGGATCACGGTTCGAGTCCCACCAAGGGCACGTAGCGAGACCTAGTCCCAAAAAAATAGCTGGGCGTGGTGGTGCACGCCTGTAATCCCAGCTACCTGGGAAGCTGAGGCTGGTGATTGCTTGAGTCCGTGGTACCCTGGGCAACGTGAGCTTGCAGTTCCATGTGCAAAAACAGCGAGACCTAGTCTCAAAAAAAAAAAAAAAAAAAGGAGGCAAAAACAGATTTACTCACTAAAAAGACAAGTCACTGAGCATACAATGGACCCCCTTTGATTTTCTTACCCACCAATTCAGTCTCTAGTCCAAAAACTGCTCGTGACTCCAGCAGCAGCCATGTGCATCCACAAAATGGTGACTGTCCCACCTTCAAATCAGACAAAGCCGAGATGCTCTGTCACTCCTTCCAAAGTGGGAGGTCCAAATCCAACGAGGAAACCAGGATGGTGTCAATTCTGGTATTCTTTCAGCTTTAACTCTAAAAGTGGCCGAAAATCAGCAAGACTCACTCGATACAAAGCAGCAACCACTTCAGACCTCTCAGGATGAGAACAGCAGCATAGGGCGGGGCAAGGTGGCTTGTGCCTGTAAGCTTCAGCCTATGAAGCGGCCGGGGCTAGGGGGTTGCTGTTTGAGTCCCGCTTGGGGCCCGTAGTGAGACCTAGTTCCAAAAAAAAAAAAAAAAATAGCTGGGCGTGGTGGCACGCACCTGTAATCCCAGCTACCTGGGAAGCTGAGGCTGGGGATTGCTTGAGTCTGTAGTACCCCAGGCAACGAGAGTCTGCAGTTCCAGGGTGAGACCTAGTCTCAAAAACAAAATAACAAAAAACCCAGCAGCATAGCAAGTTCTCTTCAGGTCTCCATTTTACAACTGTTGCAGTTTCAAAGTTAAAACAAGTTCTCAGGTACCAAATTTCCAAGTCAGTTTACACAAGTCACAAGTCTCTCCAACATGCTTTCCCAGGCTCCTCACCGGCCCAGACTGAGAGGAAGCCCATTAGCGTGGCTTCCTTCTCTGCCCTGCTGCAGCACACGGCCACAAAAGGTCTGAGGACTTCAGCCTCCTTGCTTCTCTGCCCCTCTGCTCTATACCTTCTCTCTCCTGTCTTCTCCTTAAATCCCTTTACTGATCCCATCACAAGAAGCTTGGCCTCCCTTCTCCAAGTCTCCATCCACCAAGGCACAATGGCTATTCTAACGCAGCACCACCAATGCTGGGGGCCTTAGCCCCCCAATTTCACCACAGCACCCCTATCAATATTAGGTTTAATGACCACTAAGAGTCTGTAACTTTGCATGGTTCCTCATATGAGAAACTTAACTTTGGGGCCGGGCATGGTGGCTCATGCCTGTAAGCTTCAGCCTATGAAACGGCTGGGGTTAGGGATCGCGGTTCAAGTCCCGCTCGGGGCAACAGAGCGAGACCTAATCCCAAAAAATAGCTGGGTGTGGTGGTGTGTGCCTGTAATCCTAGATACCTGGGAAACTGAAGCTAGGGATTGCTTGAGTCCATGATACCCCGGGCAATGTGAGCCTGAGGTTCCATGGGCAAAAACAGCGAGACCTAGTCTCAAAAAAAAAGAACAACTTTGGGCCCAGAACTGAGTAATTAATCATTTTAGCTTTTTCTCCAGGTCCCTGCTACCTCTATTTCCTTAGCAGCGTGACTGGAAAGGGAGGGGTTCACCTGTCCACAGATGCCACCAACACAACCATTGCAGAGTCCACTGCCTAGTCCTGTGGCTGGTCCTATGTTCCATCCTCATTCCCAAGCCTTGCTTCAAGAAGTGCCTTGTTTAGGGCCCTCTAACCCAAAGACTCCCCCTCAACCTCTGCCCTGGAACCACCCTGTGTCATGACCTTCAGGGTCCTGCATCCCTGGCTCCTTCCCAAGGGGTGATTGAAGGAGACAGCGCCAAGGAGGCAGGAGACATCCAAGCTTGCTTGCAGACAAAACCTGGTCCCGTCTTTCCCCATCATCATCTGTGTGGCTGTGGGCAAGTTATCTAACCACTCTGAGCTGTTTTCACATCTGCAAAAAGGGATATTAATAGCAATTCCCTTAAGGTCATCATGAAGATTAAATAAAGCAATGCTGGGGAGGGTTCAGCTCGGTGTTTGGCAGGTAGCGTTTGTGACAGGCAACCCTCATATGCTTCCCAGAGACAGCCCTGCTCCCTGCTCCTGGTATTCACACTCCTGTGTGATCCTCCTTTATTTGGGCCAGCGTCAGCGACTTACTTCCGGGGAATAGAATAGGGCAGAAATGACACGTGGCACTTCCACATTGTCACTGAAAGACTCTTGGGTGCCATGTCTCTGGTCCCTAGCAGCATGTCAGGGCAGCCTTCGGAGCACGTAAGCAGGAATGAAGCCTGCCAGTAGCCATATGCGTAAACTTAGACGTGGTTCTCCTGGGGCCCCAAGGGTCACCCTGTGAGCTTGGGCATGGGCTGCCAGCTGTGCAGAGTCCCAGGTGACAGTGGCCCAAGGTTAACAGCACCTTCATAAAAGCCCCTGAACCTGAGATCCCCTTCTAAGCTGAACTCAGATTCATGAGTGACAGAAACTCTGGGGTAGCAAATGTCTGTGGTTTAGCTACTAAGTTTAGGGATAAATGTTAAACTCTAATAAACAACTACTATCAGCTACCTGGCATGCAGAAAACGACCTTAGAGAGGATGCAGTGCTTTGCTACCAGATCCCCCATCAGGGTGAAGGCACTCACCCCCAGCTGCCCAGAGTGTCATACCAGCAGCTCTACACACAGCGGAGACGACGTCTGTCCAGAAGCTGCACAGAATGGACTATATCCACACAGGGACTCATCAGCACCTGATGTAGGTGATAAAGTTTTGGACTTTCAAGGTCATGATATTTAGAAGAGATTTTGGATTTTAAATTAATACTCTAATAGCATGAACCCCCGGGGGAACCTCGAAAGGGAGTAAGTAGACAGATGCATTTTGCCTCTGGGGGAGAGGTGACTCTTTGGTAGCATTCTGAAAATGGGCCGGGCATGGTGGCTCATGCTTGTAAGCTTCAGCCTATGAAGTGGCTGGGGCTAGGGATCGCAGTTCGAGTCCCACCTGGGGCCTGTAGCGAGACCTAGTTCCAAAAAAATAGCTGGGCGTGGTGGCGCGCGCCTGTTATCCCAGCTACCTGGGAAGCTGAGACTGGGGATTGCTTGAGTCCATGGTACCCTGGGCAACGAGAGCCTGCGGTTCCACAGGCAAAAACAAAAAAAAAAACCAAAAAACCAGAATCCACGTGTCCCAGTGGATCCAAACTTGGTGACACATTCTGTTCTCCTTCACTTACTGAATAAATAAATAGATAAATAAATAAGCATTCTGAAAATGGCCCCTACCGTTTATGTACCATGTTACTCCATCCTGTGACTTGTTTCATGATGAGCGACAACTTAGGTGACATTACATCAGGATTAGGTGATATTAAATGTCACTGTGGAGTTGATTCCCTGAGCAGAAGCCCCTCGAGCCTGCCCAGCCCCAACTCAAGACTGCATGAGAATAAATGGATGACGTCTGAAGCAACTGATTGTGAGTATGTGCTATGCAGCAACAACAACAAAACTCTCTTGACATATTTAAGGAGAATTCATTCTCCTGCAACCAGAAAGCTGAAACATGGAGGATCAGGCCCAAGCTTCAGTTATAAGAAGAGCAGAGCTTCAGGCAGAATCGAACTCTCATCCATTGCAAACCTATGTGACAAGGCCCTGGGGAGGGAGGGACGTATCCCAGAGACCTTCGTAGGGACAGTAACGTCATTGGGTCTGCATATATGAATGGTACACATCTCCCCAAAAGAAGCAAATGCTTCCTTCTTGTGTGAAGACGATGCAGAGGCCCCTAAGTTGTAATAATGAACTCCTCTCTGGATCTCCACCCCGCTCTCCTCCAGGTCATCAGCCATCGCCAGTCACAGCATCACCTAGTCAAAATCGCATCACAACATCACCCCACCAGGGAAGCGCTGGCCTTGCAAAGGAAGACATGGACAGCACCAGTTGTCAGACGT
>PVHY01018636.1:0-28885 GCA_004024945.1 Uropsilus gracilis
AAAAAAGCAAACTCTACATTAAATGGCTAACAAGGTAGGTAACAGGCAAGTGGGTAGAATTCTTAAAGTTGGGCAGAGGAAAGCAACAATGAAAAAAAATGAGGGCTAGTTAGTAGAAAAGCATTTATAAACTAGCAGAGCAATGACTTCTAAGGTTTGAGAGTTAAGGGTGGGTGGTGAGCCACCCCGGAGTTGCCCTGAGAAAGACAGGATGCCTGAGAAAGCCTTTCCTGCTGCTTTTTAGGTGCTAAGAAATCGCCCGAAAAGGGGCATAATATGTTTCCAATATACTCCTTACTCTCAATTTGTCATGTACTCATACCCTATTATTATTATTTCTTTAATATGTGTGTTCTGCTTCCCCTAGATCATAGACTCCTTGAAAGCAAGACAGCTGTTTCGTCTTCCTGTGTTGTTCTATACCACAACCGTCCTTAAAATCAAGTGTGTGCTAGTAAGTAGAAATGGAAATTTAATTTTTAGTCTTACAGGCCAAATTTTGTGTGGTCTTAACTTTCATATACTAACTAGGTACCAGAAGACAACATGGAAACTGTTTCTGTGTTTATAAAGTAGGAGAGAGTAATTTAAAATTATAGCTGAAGGAGGAAGCAAAAAACGTAAACCAGACAGACATAATTGATAGGGGAGTATACAAAGAGAGGATGAGGGACTGAAGATGAGTGATTTTGTAATGGTCTGAGACTAGAAATAATTGAGGTACTTTTTCTTGGTGCATATATTACATTCATATTCTTAAGCAAATTATTCTGCCTTGTTCCTTTTTAATTTCTTGGGAAGGTACTAATGCAGACAGTTCTGGGAGGTTTTGGAACAGAGTGCTTTGTGAGATTTCAGCAGGAAAACAAATCACAGGGACAGCAGTTTCTAAACGGAATAAGCCAGCAATCAATCACTTGGAGGCTGGATTCTGAGGTGCGGTCAGTTGTGCTAGCTATCTTTATAAAGCCATGACCCACCTTCAAAACAGAAATGAAAAACCTCATTGCCTGGGTGCTTGGCTCTCATTTCTAGCATGCTAACCACTGAACTTTCAGCAACAAAACTTAACCCTTGTAGGATAGTAACTCACTCAAGACAATGGTGTCCTTTACCCACCACATGATTTACATACTTGGCAGTTGCTTCACTGTGAAATGTGTTTTTTTCAACTCAGGGTGGGGTGAGGATTTGGGGGTGCCAAGGCAGCCTGATCTCCATCCAACAGAATCTAGCTCTTCAGAAAGCCACGGTGCTATTGTTCAGTGCATGTACCTGGGAGTTTAATAATCAGTTTATGAACCCAAGTAACAAGAGTTCTATTGGAAAGGCAGCATTCCAAATCCTGACTATCCAAGTTGACAAGTGATCAGGACTCAGCATCACAAAATGTGCCCACCTCATACCCCATGCCCAGGCAGTGTCCACCCAGAGAACAGACCCTCCCATGTTTCCTAGTTATGCCCAAGCAGCCTCTGGGAGACAGAACTATGAGCCATTCCTCCCTCCAGCACACACACAAAGGCTTTTCACCTTTCCTTCACCAGCTTTCCTCTGGAGAGAGCAGATTCCCCAGTGGTTTCTGCCCAATTGCTCCTCAGATATGAATGAAGGCTCAAAAGCCGTATCTACATCTCCTGCAGAGTCTGGAGTATTCCGTATTTGGTCTGATTTCTGTCAGCAATACATTCAAATGCAGTTAGAAGATGGAGAAAACAGAGACATTTTTAAATGTCTTGTTTAAAAATAAAACTATCACTGTTAGGCACTCACTACCTGCTGTGTACAGTTACCCTAACATTTGTTTTGGGCCATTAGCCCAATCAATAGAGATTATTTTGGAATTTCTTTTTTAAGGGTGGGGTACCCTTGTAATGCAATGAGCGGCCTCCAGGGAAATGGTACCTAGGATTTTCATTTCACCCCAAAAAAGTTTATTTAGATTTCCCTAAGAACCCAATGCAGGGAGAGAAGGTTCCTGGCTGAGGAGCAGAAGAGGCACTGGAGGATAGGTGGCCACACAGCTCTTCCTCTAGCTCTCAGCTCTGTGAGGAAATGCATGGCTGCATGAAGAGGTAAACTGCTGATCTCCTTTCAGGATGCTGATGTTTCTGCTTAACAGGTAAAGTGAACCTGGGGTCACAGAGTGATGGAGCAGGTTTCAGAGCTTGCCTTCTGGTTTCCAAACTCACACTGTGGTCAATATGACACATGACACATGACAAGTTGAACTGAACTAGCTGAATGAACATAAGCAAGTCACTGCATCATTCCAGGCCTTCATGACCCTGACTCCTTCTGGCTCTGAGTCAGTATTTCAGTTAAGGACATCAGCCCTGGCAGGCCCTGATAAGGCCTTGACTTGACTCTTTGTTCTCCATGGCCTTGGTAATACATGGGAGTAACACTCCCACAGGCAGCAGGAACCAGTCTTATCCTTAAGGTCGATGTCCATTTGACAAAAGTTGCATTCATTTTAGTTGTTAGTGAACCTTCAACATAGCTTCATTCATTGTCTGACACACAAAAATTATGACTTCTGTCAGAGGAATGCAGCTCTGAAAATCCTCAATGTCAAAAAGTATACAAAGTGGAAGAAACACTTCTTGCACTGCCTGACTTTTTAAATTTCTTTCCAAACTCCTGTCTCTAGTTCTGGAAATGATGACTCCTGGAGCACACCAGAGATTTGTTTTGATTGGAGAATCCAAATGTTCCCTTTTCTCTCCTTCCACCCCCACTAAAACACCCCGTTCATACATCTAACGGTAGATTAAAAATCATACCTATAAATAGCATTGACAAGTTGAAATAAAAATGAACATACTCAAATATTTGTTCAAGGAAAAGATCCCCCTCCCCTCTTAACTGCCCCCCAGTCAGACCCAAGGCATTGAATTCTGGATACACAAAAATTATTTTACTTTTGCTGGTTATCTCTAAGAAACAAGTAGGGGAATTGCTTTCTTTAATGTCAATCTCCAAAAATTCAGAATGCACCCACAAAGTGCTTGATCCTTCCCCCTTAATAACAAATTCTAGAACACTCATCATACATTTATTTTTTGAAGACGGTTATAATCTTATCCTGTATCCTTTCTCTTTGGAATTACATGGTTTACTCTGAACAAGAGAGCTTTTCCAGCTAACTCTGCAGGACTGTGGGCCAGTGAAGTCTCAATAATGGAATTTAGAGTATGAATCTTGAATTCTTCTCTGTACTCCGATTTTCTAAATGGCGACCATAATGGTTTCCAGTCTTACTCTATCTCCTCAAACTTCAGAGCCACATGCTTAAGATAGTCACACTGGGTCAGACCCAAGGTATGTGCCACATGGAGACAGGGTGTTCTCCCTTTTCTATTTATGAGAAAGATCAGATGATAATAATTCTTTGAATTGGCAACATGCTTCATTAATTGATCTCATTTGATCCTTGGAATCCAGGGAGGAAGTTGGCATTAAATGGCTCAGTTGTGATGTCAGCAGCAAGCTGGCTCATCTGCTTCCCAGGTTCCCCCTCTTCCATCTGCACCTGCTGCATCATGTTTCTATTTATATACTGCAGTTGCTTTTCATCTGCTGTAAAATGTTGAGCTACACAGGTCTGAGTCTGAATTTCAGACTGATTCACTGTGAGCAGTTTCACTCACCCTCACCTTCCCTGAGTCTATTTCTGTGGTTCAGAAAGTAGAGACTGATGTGAAGCTGAAAGCACATTTGTAAGGTGATTACAGGTTTTGGTGATGATATCTGAAAATAGTACTAATAACCATCGTTTGGGGCAAATTTAGTGTTGTCCCAGCTTCACAAAGTCACATATTAAAGTATCTGTTGTGGCCTCTGGACAAAAGCAGTTAATGTTTGTCAGATATGCCAAAGGAGATGGGTTACTTTATCACATGGGTTATACACTGGAGTCCACTGATAACCTATAAGTTAGAGGTTAATCCTCCCCATTTCACAAAGAGCTCAGATTTAGGAACTTGACAGGCTAAGCAGCTATCAAAGAAGTCAGATGTGGCTGCCACAGGGAAGAGTGCCCTGTTGAGGAAGACCACATTGATGCTGAGGTGGAGCAGTTTTTTCTGAGGATGGCAGGAAAGAGCCTAGGGGTGGTGGAGTTGTGGGAAGGCTGGGATCTAGAGCATTTATCTGCCTTGAGCACGGGGGCACCTTTTCAGAAGCAAGAATTGTAAATGAGGCCTCCAGGTTTCTATTTGAGTTGTCTTACTCCCTTGCTTTACGTGGAAAGAAACTCTCTGAAGGGGCTATTACTTTGGAATGAAACTATTTTATTTGTATCCAAATACAAATTCAAAATTTGTATACAAAATGTGGATACAAATTCAGAGAGTTGTATCCAAATAAAATAATTTATTTCCACTCTAATGTTTACTTTTCATGAGAACATCCCTTCTTCCCCACAAGTTTAGCCAAATGATAACTTTTGCAATCAACTGCTGTTTGCTTTAAGTCTTTGAGGGCAAATTATGATATTCTCAGTTTCTAAGTCTGAGAAAATGACTATATACTGGAATTTAAAGCAATACTTTTTAGGTAGTCACACTGCTGGGGGATGACAGTGAGCTGTGTTGAGGTGCATGTATGCCGCTGCTGAACATTTAGGCAATAACTGAGGGAAAAAAAAACCCAACCGGTAAAATCACTGAAAAAAGATTGTGTGTGTGCAAAGATACCCATCATGCAGAGTTTGGAAAGGGTCTTGTTAACTTGCTTGTAACACCAACAGACCAAAAGGGATGCTGCCTTGTGTACTTCTGTGAGAACATATCAAACCCAGTACCCCCTGGACTTTAGGAATTGTTTTATGCTAAGAAATCATCTGTGTGGCAACGTAACATAAATCATGCGATCTAAAGTTCACAAAGTAAAAACGACAGGACCACCAAATTTAGAAAATGTCCTACAATGTGCATTTTATTCCATATCATTATACAATGTTTACATATAGTTATAACTCTTAAGAAAATGTTTTTCTTTACCATTTTTAATGTAGTGCCTAAATCTTTCACTATTTAACATGGCAAAATGAAAAGTGGAAATCCACATCGAATGCTATGCTACAAGTTGCAATGAGCTCTAAGTGTGTCAGTTAGGAGAAACAGAAGTCTAAAGAGCAGCGTGGCTTACAAACCCTTGGCTTTAGTGAATTCAGGCATACAGGATCCACAGTCTCACCTCATACTCAAGACAAAATAAATTAGTGTTGGACAGAATTCTAAATTGTACAAAACTGAACGAAAGACCACAGTGGGACCTTTTGTGGAAAGTAGCACCAATCCACACCTGACTGTGTTTCCAACATTCACCTTCCTGTTGACTATGTTGTTGGCACTTTGAGTGGGAATCTTCCTGCTTTGTGAGGAGCCCCAGACTGACTGAGCATGCCGTGTTGCTAACATCCCTAAGAAGGGTGGCCACGCCAGCCTGGGAAATGGCACATTGAAGTCATCACTGCCTTTCTGTGTGTTGTGTGTTTTCCCCCACCCCCCCGATCTAGCTGATATTTTGTGGATGTTTCTGTGACAGTGGTAAAAGGAAATAAAAATGCATTTAAGGGGTTTCATGGTAAATAGGTGTTTAAAAACAAAACAAAAGGTAACAATAACAACATGAAAGAGTGTGGTCGCAGCTAAGGAGGTTTTCACATGTTGTTTAACTCCAGTAAAGTCTGATCCAGCATCTGATGCATACTAAGGTTTTCTTCTTTGGCATGAGCCACTTTCTCTGTGGTGGGATTAGAAAATTAAGTCATGAATAGCTGTGCTTTGGACACAACGGTGATTTGTACATTTAGGCAGGCAAACATCAGTCACAAACACAGGATGAGACGATTAGAATAGGCATGCTTGTAAGAAATTATTCATTTCCAGACAAGGACCTATGAAGGGGGAGGATGTCTTTGACCTGAAGGAACTACAGACACAGCGGGTTCTCACAGAGCAGTCGGGGGAACCTTCCCCAACAATCCACTCTGAGAATAAAAGTAAAAGTTGGGGAAGGTTCGCTGGTCCTGTGCTGTGGGAACAGGGACAGGTACTTTGCAACACTTCAGTTAATAACAGACATTTCTGAGTTACAGGCAGTTAAGTGTGCTGTAATGAATACAATCCCACAGAAAATAAAGATGTCACAAATAGGGTTTCTGCCGACTGTTTAAATTATTTCTGTTGCTCATTAAAGGAAAAAAAAAAAACAACAAATTTGTCAACATGTTTCATGCACACTTCAGTAGGACATTCTCTTACTATTCTTAGTGTTCTATTTATTCTGAGCATGACATTTTCACCAGATTCCAACACCATTAAACTGAATAAAAGCATACCTTTCAGATACTCAGGGACTTCTGACATGAGCTCCTGTTTTCAAAAGCTATTTTACCCAAGCATAGGTACATTTATTCATATTTCAAACATTGTATCAGATATTAAGAAGTCAGGAATATGAATATGCAGTAGGAATATATATATTATATATAACAGACTCTATATATAATATATATATATATATAGCTATACACATACACACCCCTCTGCTTTGGCTTTCTAACTTAAAGCAGGACTCAGTTCTCTGTAGGAAATAGAAAACAGTTTTTGGTCCTCATTATGCATCAAATAAGAGGACCTGCAATTGCAAACAGGAGTGCTGTATTGACTGTTATAAATATTTATCAACCAATATATGTAATTTTACCATAAAAGCTGTTTTGGGATTAAAGACAATTTAGTTGTTCCAGATATAATAAAGAAATGCAGGCAAGGTTGGCCTTTTAGCGAATTCCTTTCATGAACATTTCTGCAGAAAGCAATGGTTTTCAACCCTACTCATTGAAGGTATGGAGTCTTAGATTTCCTACCCACAAGTTCCACTCCTACCATTCAGCCCAAGTTCTTCCCCAATTAAGTTTAATCCTCATTCAGGGCCAGCTTTAGTTGGTTAGTTAGGCGGCGGTTTTGCTCAAGTTGCTGGTAGAGTTGATCTGTACAGGTCAGCAAGCAGGTTAGCAGAAGAGAAGAGGCAGAAGGAAGAGAGGTTAGCTAGACTTGGAGAGAGGAAGTTAATAGAGAACACAGAGGTACTTCAGGCACTGATTACTTGCTGAATAGTACACTGTCCCCCTATAGTTATCTATCCTGTGTTTAGGAAGGGTGATCAGTAAAAGGCTTGACATAATAAGAGCTGGGATTTCTCTCTTGGTGAGAGGGAGGGGAACAGGGTAGAGGGTGCTCTTCTTATACCTCACTAAACTCACTGTGTAAACTGAGCTGACTGCAGCTTCTGACAATAATCTGAGGGCTACACATCTAACCTACCACTCCCAGGGCAGGATTTCCTTTCAGGCAGTACCAAGTGGGGGGCCACTGCTGCTGCATTAGAATTATTTGAAATGTAGAGCTCAACACCCCATCCTTCCTGCAATCAGCATGATGCAGTGTGCAAATTCTGAACTCTAATCCAATTTGGACACTGGTGTGTTACCCTCCTCACAGTGCAAGATAACAAGCATTTACCTCACTCAAAACTAATTTAGAATTTATTTGCTTACTTCTTGGAGTGGATTGCATTCATGTTTAGTGCTAGATGGATATAAAATGAACAAAATCTTGAACTTCCACACATATATACATGCATGCATACTTAATACATGGGTTCATATACACACACACACACACACACACACTTGTACATATGGGTATTTGCTCACGTTAAGTCAGTCAACCTTAAGTTAGTATGTGTCCGATGGTCCAGGGAATGCCTACAATGAAATCTGCTGGGAAAAACTAATGAACTCATAGTTGCTTTGAATGGCAATAACCTGGGTCCAGAAGTTCTGCTCCATGATTTTGAAAAGCTGCCAGTTCTTACCCTAGGGAAAATGTTCAGTCTCTGGTCTCTCAGTTGCTTGGGAACTTTAATCAATCCTATTTTAACTCTCATAAATGACAGCAGAGATGATGGTTTGTTCATTGTTTTCTAGCTTTAACTATTTGCTACCTTGTCCGCTTCGTTCATCTAAATTTCCTGAATATTCAAAATTCCAGTCAAATGTTACCTCCTTCAATAGCTCCTACTCAGAATTATTCATTAGCTCTTTAACACATGCCTCGTTCAGACTCCCCTCACTCATCCATCTTCTTGCACGATGACCAATTTATTGAGTCAGACTCAGGAAGGACTTTGCTTTGGTCCAACTGAAGCTCCTGCTGCAGCTGCAGCAATGGTCTGGACCTGTGAACTAGAAGCCTGGGCTCCGAAAATTTCTTGATAAACTCAGCTTGCTATGTGTTCTTGTATCCCTAAACCCTCTTGGGTTATGCCAGAAATGCCTTCCTAATTCATCAGTTTTTCATTTTCCTTGTAGAATGTACTTAAAAAAGCGTGAATGTCTCTGGAAGGGTCTAAAAAAAAAAAACCCCAAAAATAAGAAACAAAAACCTGATGTGTCCCCACAATGAACTGAATCTCCTTGTTCAGAAGAAATGTCAGACTTGTCATTTATTTATGGCAAGAAGCAAGGTTAGTCAGAGATAGGCTCGTTTCTATTACTCTGAATTTAAAATAGGACAAAGCAGGAATCATGGTCAAAAAGCAGACTTAAGACAACTTAGGAAAAGAAAAATACAAATTATAGAAGTCTTTATACTCTGAAGGGAGAGATACTGTCCAGATTCTAAATTTTAAAAAAGATCACTATATGCCTTTTTTTTTTTTTATACTACACGAGTATTCATAGCCCTTAAAAAAAAGTTTTTTCTCTGCTCTGATTTCTGTAGAGTGACTGACAGTTTGTCCAAACTTATTTTAGTATAAGGGGTATATCAAACCTCTAAAGCTAACAAAAACCACACACAAAAGAGATGGAAACCACCCATATTTAAAATATGGGAGACATATAGCCAGAATGTTAAGAAAAATGATGAAAATTAAGAAAAGTCTTTATCACTTAAAAAAGCACTTAACTATTTCTAAAGTGAAAAAGTGAAATCCAATTAGAAGATAACTGTATTCTGTACAATTCCCACCAACTATCTTTTGGGGGGAAAATCCATGAAATGGCAACCCTTAGAAAATGTCCACATATGGGAAAAAAATTTAAAAATACCAGCTATTAACCTAAAGATTTATGTACAATAACAAACTGTGATCATATTTAGAAAAATGTCAATATGAAGTGATCATATTTAGAAAATCTGATACCATTTTATGATCAAAATGAGTGTCCTATATATAACATATATTGATATAAGCAAAAGCTTTAACTGTTGTGTTATAAAAAGGAAGATCATCAGTAACTTCCACTTAAGTTGATGCCAAGTTTTTTCCCCCAGTATGTAAATTCCTAACCATGTAGGATGGTTATGGAGCCATTTCTCATCAGTCTTTCACTAATTAGCCATGTCCTCCAATGCAGGATCATCTAAATGTTAAAAAGGGCTTGTCAATTCCCACAACACACCTCTGACAGAGGCAGGCATTGCTCATGGATCCTGTAACTCTGACAAGCAACCACCCCGTGGAGATATTCTCAACCCAGGCTACCTCTCAGAACCATTTAAATTAAACAAACAAACAAACAAACCTGACACACAGATGCCCAGGCCTCTCTCTGAACTTTGGAAACTAAACTCTGAGAGGGACCTAGGCGTTAGTGATTTTTTAAAGTTCTACTGGGAACTACTGCTTCAGAAACTCTTGATAGCAATAATATTCAGAAGGGGGAGGGGGTAGGGGAAGCAGCAGCCAAAAAATTAACCCTTATGTGCATGAAGCAGATTTGTAGTTTTATTCAGTGTTGAAATGAAAATGTCAATAAATAAATAAGGAGTAAAAAGAGAGCAAACAGAAATGGCATACACAGTGTTTATTTTACACTGAAATGAAAAGTCTCTGTACAATAGAAAGCACAGCAGGTGTCTGGCAGGATGCCAAAAGAAAGGACCAGGGCCAGAGAACAGACAAACTGCAGAGCTCAGAGAGGTGGGACATCCAGCTTGATGAAAGGGTCTTGGGAGACGTGAAGCAAAGAAATTTATCTGCATGAAGAAAAAAGGTGAGAGAAAGAAAAAAGTGGTATAATGGACAAAAGGAAAACCACACTGACAGATGAGAACAATAGCTGGAACACAGGTGAGCAGCAGTCATGCAAAACTCCCGCAAGCCGCCCGTGAGAGTAGACATATATTTTTGTCAAAGCCCAGACCCTAGGCATGGCTGATTCCCTCTGGATCAGGGCCAATTTTATGAAAACCCATGAGCAGAATTTAATAGCAAATTTTAAACTAAACCTAGTTCTGAGAATATTTGTTCAATATTGATGCTCAGTTCTCCCCATAGAATCACCACACGGAAGCACTGGAAAAGACCTTAGAGAGACACGATCCATTCACCCCTTTATGAGGGAAAAGTTGATGGAATGCTCTAGCCTAGTTCCCATGGTGACATCACATCTCTAAGGTAATATGGAGAGTCTATGACCTGCAAGGTAGCAGGCATGTGTCATACTCTTCAAGCTACTCTTTTTCTCCATGGGTCAAGGTATGACAGGTGGGCCTGGAAAGTCAACTTTCCAGAATAGACGGAATTCAGTGTCACATCGTTAGAATGAAGAGAGCCCTCTGTGGGCCATTCTAGGTTAGAACTTAGAGTCAGAATAAGTTTTGTGTTTAGGTTTGGTTAGTAGCAGGTAAATTAGTTCTGTATGCTCAAGGTCCTTATGTGAAAAACACTATCTACTCCAACTCTTTCTTGTTGGTAAAATTTGAGTCATTAACTTCCAAACTCATCACACATTCTATGTTTTATTTCCCCATTTCTTTGATAGTTACGGTGTTTACTGTGGATATTTGAAATATTTTTATGTAAACACAGAGAATTAAAGACCTGTTTACTTGGCAGTGGGTTCACTATTCTCTAGAATTCTTAAAAGTGAGGAAGAGATGATCTTTTACAGCACCATTCTTTAGTGAGCCTGTACTGGATCAATTTTCTTTTTCTCAGATCCTCAATAATTCGACACTTTGGGGTTTGCATATTTGTGTCTGTTACAAAAATGATAATACATTTACTTGACTGCAGGAAAGCAAATTTGATTTTTCTTGTTAAGTTCCTGCATAGCTGCATGGCCTTCTCATTTTACTTGAGCCTAGTTTAGTTTCCTAAAAAGACAGTGCTCAAGTCAGATTTCAGTTCACTGTTTAGTGGGAACTGAATTCAGACTGTGAAATAAATGGACTCTAAAAGAAAAATTAAGTGTAAGAAACAGACTTAATCTTCTGGCTTTCATATTAGTAGAAAGTGGAAAAACAATTACCATCCTAGATTATGCAAAAAAAGAGTAAAGAGAAAGGTGTAAAGGCAGAGGCTCTGGAGGCACAAAGGAAGCAGCGTGAATTTATCATATTAGCAGGAGGGCACGGATGTGAGCAGGCAGGGTGGATGAACGTTTACATGGAAGTCATGTCGTTGAGAGCGTGGTCCAGCTCCTCGCTGATGGCTTTGTACTTCAGTTTCTGAGCGTACAGCTCGTCTATTACCAGGAAGTAGAAGGCAGAGGTGCAAGGACATGGAGAGTGATCAAAAGATGGAGGGTGAGTGAGGGTGGCATGGGTACCATCCCAACACAGCAGCAAGAAAAGGGCAATGCATGAGGAATTGGTGCCGCAGCAGGTGGCCAATGCAGGAGGCGTGCGTTTTGTTTTTAAATGAATTGAAACAAAAACAAAAAGACAAAACCCATTAGAAAATAAAATGAGAAAGACTCAATATGAATATCACAACAAATATGGTCGGCATATATCAGTAAACCGGGTTAAACCCTAAACAAAACTATTAACTGCTGTTTCCTGGCCCAGTAAAAGAACACCTTCCTTCTCTAGAGCTATATGTTAATTACAATAGAGTAGTCAGTCACCTGTAACCAACAACAGTAGAAAAGAATTCAAAGGCAGTGTTTGGAAGAACAATTTATGACCAGCCTGTAATCCTCGCCTGGCTCCACCTCTAAGCCACTGACTGCCTGACCAAGCTAGACCATGGGGATTTTATTTAGTGCCATTTAAACTGTTTCTGTGATCTTCCCACTCAACCTGCTTTCTGACTCAAGAAGCTTGAATATCAAGGAGATCCACTTTTTATGGTGGCGCTGTGACAAGCCAGCAGTTTAGTTTTTGAATGAATATTTCACTCTTTACTGTACTTTGGTAGATCCATTTTACAATCATTTGTCATTCCTTCTCCTCCATAGTTTGGTTATCATCTGCACCTCCAGTTCCTTTTCTGACTCCTTCTGTCTTTCATATATCTAGGGTATGGTGTTTTTTTTTTTTTTTTTCATAGCTGACCCTTCACAAGCCTCAGAGCTCAATACTTCAGATTTCTGTGAGACAGAATGGCTATTACTAAAACAAAACCTAAGGGAGAAATGTTAAAATATAATTTCAAAACATAGCCCCCTATTCCCCTCTCAAGTGTAGAATATTTGCCAAAATAATAACTTAAAAAAAACCCAGTTCATATTTGAAGACAGGTTTTGTCTAGAAACAAAACCATATACCATTCTTACAACTAGGAGATAGCACTGGAGAGAGAAATTACACTAGTGTTACTCTCACTTACAACTACTCATCCAAAAGGAAAAATAAACCTGCACATATAGAAGAGAATAAGGAAAGCTGGAGGACTGATTACAAAAAAAAATGCACCCCACCTGGTGGCTAAAACATCACCTGGTGAATAGAGAGCTCAGGCTCAAGAATTTAAGAGACACAGAATGAAAATCCCAAAGGACAGAGAGTAAGAGGTGCAATAGCAGAGAAGTAAAATCAGGGTGGATGCACTTGGATTGGAAAATCGTTTCGCCAGGTCAGTACTCAACCATAAGAAGCTAAAAACAAAACTTAAGATCTTACCTTCTAAGTCATCAATGCTTTTCTCCAATTTAGTTACCGACCTCTCAGCAAACTCAGCCCGAGTCTCAGCCTGTAATGATTCAATTTATTTCAGTCAAAATTGGGAGTTACAAATACGAGGGAACCTACTGAATAAAAAGCAGAGCACCCACAAAATGGGCCCGAAACAACTTCTCAAGTCTGTCATTATAGTGTGAGATGGCAGTTAGCGCAGGACATGAACTGCGGGACCACCTAAGTATCCCTGACTCAGATCATCATAACTTGAAAAAGTCTGATCAGTTCCAGAAAAAACGAACCTATTTAAAATTCATTGGCTTTATCTAAAACATTTATAATATTACCTCCTTCAGCTTGTCAGAAAGGGCCTTGATCTCTTCCTCATATTTATCTTCCTTCTGTGAGTACTGTAATTAGAAAGAACGTCCCAAATGTCAGGCCACAGCTCACTCCATACTCATGTCTTCAATACAAAAAAAGCACTGGCTCAGACACAGATGTTGAGGATCTCTTAGGAGGTAATGGAGACTCTGGTATCAGACGGCATACTGTAATGCATTCTGGTTTCTTGCCGATTGTTTTACATGGGCTAAGACAAGATAACTATCTATGTGACACTCTGTGGAATAGAGATTATCTCTATTAAAAAAAACCCCAAACAATCAATTATCCAATAGCCATCAGCAAATTACCTTGCAATAATACCATTTACTAAAATACCCCTTGCTTTCATCAGCAGAATCTCAGAAGAAAAAAAAGTGAGCTCTTAAAAGATGCCTTTTCCCCCACACCATGCTTCTGGCATACCTTCTCAGCCTGAGCCTCGAGTGACTTCAAGTTGTTCGTCACAGTTTTCAATTCTTCTTCAAGCTCGGCACATTTGCTAATGTTTTCGATCAGAGGCAGAAAGGGTGGGAGACAAGCCCAAGGAAGGAGAGAAAAAGGAGAGGAATGGGAAAAAATGAAAACTGAGTTCTAGAGAACAAAGGGCTGCCTTAAAAGTAGCCAAATTGTCAAGTTGTGAGCAGCTGAATTTTGCCATGGACACTGTCCTTTTCTCTTTGTAACAGCAGAAAGCAGGGTGACAAAATCCAACAACTGGGAACTGACAAATTCAACAACAATTTGGCTTCTTTTTTGGCTGCATCAAAGAGCATATATGAAGGAAAAACAAAGGAGTATAAAGGACCCAAAGAAAGCACTTAAAGCAAGATATAAGATAGCAGAGGGTGTAGTGAAGGTGCCATCATTATACCAACGAACCAGTAGGCATTGGAAGCTGAAAGACATCTGGGTTGCAGTTAAACCTAAAAACCACACATGAGCCATCAGTACCTTATCCTCTGCAGCCATTAATGCTTTCAAGGTCTGATCCATTATTCTTAATTGTTCTTCCAGCTGTCGAACTTGGCTGTTAGTGGACACAGGAAATGCACAAGGCCATTCTCAAAATCAGTGTGCAGGTAAGGCATGCAGTGATATACGCATTCATACACAGAAACCCCATACAAGTCCTCTGAGTTCCAGACTCGCAGCTCATCCAGGTCAAATGAGCACATAAGGAGCCTGGAGCTGAAATAGGTAAATGTGCAGCTGCCAGAAGGTCATGCTGTTTAGTCACTGCTCTGTAGCACCCCACACATGGTGTCCTGGTGTCAGACCTGCTTACCCTTCTGAGAGCTCAGCCCGCTCCTCTGCACGCTCCAGGTCACTCTCAATGATGACTAGCTTACGGGCCACCTGCAGCAGGACAAACATAATACACATGCACCATGGGGCTTACTAAGTTCTGAGTGGAAGGAAAGGGGTTGGGTCTATCAAGCCCTAGGAGATCTTGCCTACAAACAAGATGCTCTCTTTCCCACAAAATGGAGAAATGCAGTTCTTCATCAGGATTGCTGGTGGAGAGACCCAGGCTACTTCGTTATGAGTAAGCAGGCTTATCACAACTCTGACACAGATGAAGACTCTATAATTACACTATAGTCAAACCAAATTGTAGAAAGAGGGAGAGAGATGAAATTCCCAGTCTCAAAAATGACAGTATGCTGAGACATGAAGAATTTTATATTAAAAAGGTGGAGGCTGCCAAGAATATGAAAATAATCCTAAGAACTCCATCAACTTAGATCCCTGTACTTCCACCTCCTTCTTGTGAAGGAGACTGAAAATTTCAATAGAAACAGCAAGAGAAGGTAACATGAATAAGCAGGTGAGATGACTAATAAAGTCAAATCTGTATTTAATGGAAGAAAGAAACTGACAGAAGAAATCTTTGAAGCATTTCAAAGTTAGTGGGCATAGGAGAATCTGGAGATAATGATAAAAACAAATAAACAAACAAAAACACCCTAAACCATAGGTTCATCAGTGAATCAACTCCCATGCAAACAACTGATGAAACCAGTCAACACGACTTAAAATTTTATTTTTTCCCTAATGTATCACAGCTATCCCAAAAAGGCCAATTCATTTGTGAACCTGTGCTGATAATGGGTTTCTATGATCTTGAAGGGAAAGGAGAGATTGGAAAAGGCCTCCAAAAATCCATGAAGCAGCTATATGGCCCATGCATCTTCTCTGCCTGAGTGGGGAATAGCTAGGTGAAAGAAAGAAAGACTGCCTACTGGGTGAGCATGAGCGTTTCTTCACCCCAGTACAAGAGGCCCAACTCTCCTTTCTCCTGGCCAAAGTTCTTTGTCTTGGGTTTCAGGTCTGTCCCAAGGCTATTGATGGATCTGGGAAAAAGGCCTGGGATTCCTAACAGGATCAAAATAACAGGATCTCCACTGTCTGGAGAGAAAGAGAATTCTGCTTCTCAAAACCACCCTTTTCAGATAAAGAAGCAGATTACTTCACTGAAGAAATCAAGGCTGCACACTGCTTTCTCTACCCATCTACCCAAGGTCATAGCTGGGGAATTCATGGGGCTCTGGGCCCCAGAATCTGACCTCTTCATACTTTCGGTCAGCATCTTCAGCAATGTGCTTGGCTTCTTTCAGTTGGATCTCCTGAATTTCCATTTTTTCCTCATCCTTTTGGGCTCGACTTTCAATGACTTTCATGCCTCTGAAAATGAAGACAAGCAGGAAGACCAAGATTTAGAGTTAGTTTCGTACATAGCTGAACAACTCCCTCGCTATGATCTACTGAAAGTCAACCCTTCAACACAAGGGTTTCTAAAATAAGGAAGAAGAAAAAAAAAGATTTAGAGTTGACCTTCACAGCCCCCCCACCACCAGTGGGAGGGAGGGAGTGTGCTTACACTGCAATGGTTTGTGAGGCTAAGTATAACTGGCAGAATAAAATAAAGCACAAATACTTTCCCCTTCCCAAACTATGAACACTTTCCAGAGCTCAAGGCAGAGAAAGAATACACTTCTCTCTGTTCATTGTAAAGAAAATCTCTTTTGATACTGGTGAAAATGGTCAAGCTTCTAATGTTAGATGAAAGGTGCCATGTCAGGATGCTCTTTCAATCTGGAAGGCATAAGATCAGGAAAAGCCAACAAGCTTTAATTGTTGCATATATAATGAAATTTCTTCCTCTTCTTGATGGGAAGCTTCAGCTTGAAGATGGATGAAAATCAGAACAAAAGCAGCTGTTCTTACCTCAGCAGTCACAAAAGCATGAGATTAAATGATACAAAATTATTGATATCTGATCAGTTCAGAACTGTAGAAGTGACAGTCCATATGGGTTAACCTCACACTTTAGAAAGAAACCTGTGGTTTTCACTGTTAATGAACTCTTTCTCAATAGAGGTGCTGAGAGGCAGGACTGATAGCATCTTCCAGATTGTTATGTATATTAGAGATCTAAGGCCAGGTGTTCTATTTTGGAAAATAATATGCTCTATACCATGGATTTATGGGATAAAATGTTAAAACTGGATTAAATTATTAGCATCTAAATGTACTATAAGAGAGCTAAACCATTATTCTCTGATGAAACACTGCCACATATTTTAGGAGAACTGTGTCTGAGTCTTGGTTTAGCCATACACTCTTTGTGAGATTGGCACAAGCCATGTCAGTCTCTGAGTCCCAGTTTTCTCATATGTAAAACCAGGGGACTGGAGTAAATGATCTCTAAATTCCTTTTTACTCCAAAGTCTAACATGACCATATTGTCTCTTAGGTTTATTAACAAATGTATTTCAGGAAGTCAGTTATAAAACCACTGGTATGTGTGCACTGTAGGAGATGAGTCATCTCAAAGAATTCCAAAATTCTTGGCTAGAAAAGAAACAATAAGCAGTAGTGAATAATGGGCTGAAATCTTAGCTCAAAGCTTCTTTAATCCTAAAATCTAAAACTGCGCATTACCCATGTTAGCAGGGAGCAGAAATTCACTTCAAAGATTGAGAATAATTGCATTCACCTGCCCAGGTCATAGCACAGATATACATACTAGTTTGTGATCCTTCAAACACCACACAACTCTCTTTAGTCCCACAGAGTCTTTTTATAGTATGAACAGTTAGTTGCATGTAAAAGAAAAAGCTCACTAGAACACAAGTAGTTGTCCTAGTCAATTTGAGTCATGTTTTCCTTCATTACCACAAAGTCTAATTTGGAATAATGAGGCAACAAGTTACAAGGGGAGTAGGATCAGAACACATGAGTATCTGACTATACTAGTATATGCATGTGTCTTTTTTTTTTTACTTTATCTTGTTTGAACTTACATATCTAAATACACATATATACTGCATCATTGTCTACCCCGATGCTCTCCCATCACCTTACCACCCCTGCACCATCTTAGTCTTTGGTGCCCTCCCCCGCTCCCTATATGTGTGTCTTATCAGTATTATTGAGTCCAACATGATTTTTACAAACCCTGTTTTTATTTTATCTATGCTTTCTCTTCTACTTATTTGACAGTGAACACCCATAGTTCCTTTATCCAGGTCCCAAGCCTCTTTCCTATACCTTTTAAAAAAAAAATGCATAACTGCTCTGTGGTCAGCAGGAATGAAAGAACCAATATACCCCTGGAAATGGTCTTTGCATGGTAAGCTCTTTATGAGAGCAGGAACAGATCATCTTCCTCTTTATAACCTTGAGGTTTCCAATACGCTTTGCATAATAGGTCATCCATTAATTTTAAATGAACAAAGCCAATAAAGTTATACCTAGGATCAACAGAGGAAATGATGCCACCAAGAGACTACAAAATTCCCAAACTGCGAAATCAGAGAAGCCCTGTTTCACTGGGAGGGAAGGCCTGTGTTAGGAGGTAGAATGGATGAGGGATCCTCACCTCTCACTCTCATCTGCTGCCTTCTCAGCCTCCTCCAGCTTCTGCAAAGCTGTTGCCAGACGTTCCTGGGCACGATCCAGCTCCTCCTCAACCAGCTGGATGCGTCTGTTCAGGGAAGCTACGTCAGCTTCAGCCTAGGCAGAGAGTGAAAGGCATTTCAGAGTTGGAGAGAAAGTGAGGGTGGTGCCTTCTGGAAGTGGCTGAGACTAAACCACTATGTCAGACAGGAAGCCTGGGCCTTATAGTATGCTACCCTAATGTGCATTATAAGACCTGGTCAGCTCTGGTTATTCTTGGATACATTCATGTACATGTGAATATCCACATGTGTATGTATACAATTCCACAAATACAAGTCTCAAACAGACAGATGGAACGTTAGCAGATGCTCTCTACCTTGGTTCCTTTTTCCGATAGATTTCAACACACTAGCTTTACCCGATCATTAGAGGGAGTTCTGTTACAGCCACCTCCTTCACTGGGGTTAGAGCTGTGCAGACAGACTTACCCAGCCTCAGTCTCCTAAGACAACAGATGTACAGTCAGAAATTGGACTCTGGAGTTTCAATTCTCCTCCACTCTGGCCACTTTCTCAGAGGGGTCTCATAAAGGAATTAAAATTTACCTTAAAATTCAGAGGTTCTAAAATATATATCATAAAGAGACACAAAGAATTTCAGTAGCCACTCCCTACCCCCCTTTTCAGGTACCCCTTTAGAACAAGTCACATGGGAATAGAGCCAAGACAAATTTCCCCAGTATTTTTTTGAGATAAACATATTGGAATTTCTTACAAGTCAAGGTTGCTACATGAAGCTTCAAATTCCTTAGGAGAAAAGCAGTGCAGACACAGTTTTTATTTGGTATCTCTCCCTAAAATAAGATATTCCTTTCTTAGGGATGGCATATTAGAAAACATTTGCTACTATAAGCTTCAGAATACTTGTTCAACTATAATGGCTCATTATATACATCTGCAGTGGTGGCTATTTAAATAAATAAAGATAAAGTAAAGATGTAATTTACTACTCAGGTACCATTTCCTCATTCTCATTCACACTGAATGTGTTATTATGGGATGAGGTTTTCAGAACACTTGGGAGTGTTTTTAAAATACATAGACCCGTAGGGACCTACACTAGTTCTCCATCTACATTCCTGTCATCTTTACTCATCTCTAAGCTTCTCCAGTGCAGGGAATCAGAGTTTTTTGCTTCGAGTATGAGATCTATTTACCAGAACAAATGTCTATTGAATCAAATAAGCAAATCAACCCAATTTAAACAAAATCATCTTAACTTATGGGCCTATGATACAGTTTGAAATGCACAGAAAGAAGCTGCAATTAAGTCCTTGAATCAAAGAAATACAAGAACATTCAGCTCTTAGTCATCCAGCGTTGTACGGTTTTTAAATGGCCAGTTTTGTCTAAGAAGGGTGATCAGGGCATCTCTCATCCTGGTGAAGGAGTTAATAAAAACATCTAAATACACTTTTATCTCATCAGAAATTTTACTCTACAGTAATAACTGGTTGACAAAAGCAGGAAGTAGGGAGAAAGAGGAATTAACCCCAAGGAGAACAGTGTACTGCTGTAGCAGCTCACAGAGTAAACTGCCATCAGCGCACTGCCACCATGGGTTGTGCAGTCTGCCTGCAAAAAAAATTCTGCATTTTTTGGGTAAGATAAACAAACAAACAAACAAATAAAACCACTACCATTGTAGTTTTTTGGGGGAGGGGTGAGGGTGACAGGGGTTACACATTCCTTAAGAATAGGGAACTGACCTTTTAAAGCCTTTAGCTCTGTTTTAAATAAACTGAAAGGCCATATACATGAGGGTATACTTTTAGATCAGGTCAGTTTTTGTGTGTAACTTTTCTATATTTTCCATTTCTAGTAAAATTCAATTCCTTTTATGAATGTGAAGAAACCAAGAAAGTTAAAAACAAGTGAAGAGCAAAAACAAAAAACACCCCTCAAAACACTACAACAAAAAATATACCTCAGTAGAGTGTCTAGTTAGTACACTCAAAAGTACTTCCCTCTTTCCCCCCCTTGCTTACTTTATTATTTTCAATATAAAAGCAAATATCCTTGTTGCAAACCACAGAAATGTCAACAACATTTTCAAAAAGTCTTTTGTAGCCGCCACAGTCTAAGTTCCCCATTCTGCCTTTGATCTGGGCCTCAATCTTGAGGACTTTGTACTCACTGAAAGAAGTCCATTTTGCTTCCAGGTCCTCACTCCCAGGTCCTCACTTTCCCACATAGCTGGGTGCCAGAGTAAGGAGACAGTACTAATGCTGGTTTCTGCCTCTGCACATAAGATCTCCCTACCCGAGAGGTGCCTCCACCAATGCATCTCTCCTCATAGCTCCTCTTTAGCTTTGGGCACTGCTTTGTAAGTATCACAATAACTCTTTTCCCCCACAGCAATTTGTTGAACCTTAAACTAGCTGTTTAGCTAGTCAACTGGATGATCCTAGGAACCCTTCCAGTTAAACAGCTAAGAACCTGTTTTGTGGATCACTTGCAGGTCTGCTCTCTGTGAGCATCAGCCCTGACTCTTAAGAAACAAATCTCCCATTCTGGCTATTGCCAGTGGACCCCGTGTGACACCGTATTGACTGATATTCCCATAGGGCACAACCCCTAACATCAAGGTCATTTCTCTTATTTTTTGAATTATGCCCTGTCTTCAGCAGGCCCACATCTCCCATCTTTACTAGACTTTGTTTTGGGCATGTGGTCTGAGTTTTGGGCATTATGTGGATCATTTCTCCAGCTCCTTTCATCATAGCACCTGGGCAGTCTACTTAAGATAGCCGGCTCCTGCCTTGTCAGTACAAGCCCACAACCACAGCACCAGCTGTTAGTTAAAGTGCAGCTATAAATAACAAGCCATTTAGGAAGTGTCAAGACCCTAGAAACAAATTATTTCCACGCTGGAAATTGCCTGTAGTGTAGTAGGTTAACATGTAAAGACAGCCCAAGTGGCGACACGCAGGATAGGTCTTCCTGTTTAGGATGCTAGTTTCTTCAATTTTAAAAGTGCTCTTGCATCCAGTATGCAGTGAACTACTCAGGAAACAGACTGCTTTATCAGCAAAGGCTACTAGTGTCTTCCTATAGTTCTGCTGGGGCAACCAGATGCACTCTACTTGTGAGGTGCCTTAGAATTGCACATACCTGCCCTATCGCCTAATTCGCCCGAAATACTACTTATCTATATCCCCTACCCTCAAGGTACTACACAGAAATCAAGGGCATGCCTGCCTCAACATAGCAAGATATCCCCAAATTAGATAGGGAAGAACACTTTCACAAGGCCTAAATTTTCCTGAAATCCAGATGCTTAGGCCAATACAATGAAAAAGATGAAAAACAGCAATTATTTTTCACTTTTAAAAGGCATTTCATTAAGGCCACTAAGAAGATGGTGGTAGATGTTGGTAGAATAATTTATCCTAAAAATGAATTCTCTGGAATAAGTTTTCAAATCTTGCCTGACCCAGAGGAGAACATGGGATGATCAAAGGTCAGGACTCTATTTCACACAAACTGTAGCTTTACAGAGAGGGTTTCACCCAACTTGCTGTGTAAGATCAAGGACTACAGCCAAGTTAAACTTCTGCCCTTATATGGTAAGGAAAGGGAAAAAAAACCACTGATGACATTAAGGGGCACTCCCATGGATAACAGATAAACACAACCTCCACTCTGTGCCAAAGCCTATAATTTATGAGGCATATTTGTATGATGAGGGAAAATGGACATAAACAGGGCACTGTAGTGCCTTTGCCTCACCCAGATAAGATAGCAGAAATTGAGAGTATATGTTCTAGCTACTGTCACTTCGGGGGTGCCACTGTGGGCACAAAACGCATTCAGTTTCCGAGTTCCAGAAATATTTACCAACTCCAAAGGGCTGGGAATTTTTGTTAGTTACTTATACTTTAATAATTTCCAATTAAGAAAGTACAGGCTTCTCCTTGCTTGTTACTACCCAGCAAGGAAGAGGATGTGACTCCCTCTGGTTACCTTTTTTCCTTTGATAAATGACAAAAACAAAACCCTTGTAGGTCACAAGACCTAGGGTCCACTCAACAAAGGAGCCTCTTTCTAATATCTGAAGAACCCACACACCTTGGAAAAACCAAGCAGAAATCATAGTTGTTTTTTCCAAGGTTAGTTCTGATATAACAGGGTCAATTAACTATAGCCCGTCGGAACCTTTGATTATCTGAATTAGGGTCAGCTCTCCAGTTATAAATAGATCTTTGCAGTGGCTTATGACTTTGTCCCTAAATCTTTATCTCTGTTGCCAAGACAAACTATGACTTCTAGTGTAACTCTCAGTTATGTCTTACAACTACCAAGAAACTACCTTAAATTTCAGAAGTTAGGAATAACTATCTGAAATTCTCTGCAATGGTCTGACCGCGACCTCAAGCTTTTGTCTTATAAGGTTCTGTGTCCATTTTTCAGGCAGTTTCCAAATATTAAAAACCAAAAAACCAAAAAAATAAAACAAAAAAACAAACAAAAACCCTTGACATTATTTAAACCACTTTTAATATAAAGCTTTAGAATGAAAGCATTCTGTTTAGCTAACCAGCACAAGAAGAGGACTGTTCTAAAAATGATGCATGAAGGTGAGTATAAAAGTACCCTATTTCTTCATAAAATGTATCTCTTCTAACAACAATCACTTGTCATGAGTCAATAAAATGCTTTCCTGTAGAGGACTAGTTATTCCTTTTCTTAACAGAGTAAGGGGAGTTCTACTGACTTTTCATGCTAACTCTTCAATGCACCAAACATTCCTTCCAGTCTGCCCACATCCTCTCTCCATTCTAAGTTAAAAAAATATTAACGGCATTTAAATGGAATGCTTTAAGATGTACTGAAATAAGAAGGCCATTTTCAAGACTTTTCCATAGTTGGTGAATAGTAGGAGCAATGAACAGTTTTAGTACAAAAAGGCAGTTATTCTGTCATTGCAACCACCATTTTAATTTCTTTACACACACTCATTCCATTCACCCTCCCAACAGGTATGCACTATTATTACCCACAATTAGAGACCTTAGGGGTTGAGAGGCTGGGTAATTTGCCCACACTGGGAGTAAGTAGTGGAAATCAAGATTAGAATCCTGACAGTCTGGGTCTACAGTTCTTATTCTTACTCCTCAAGTTCTGTTCATTTTAATGGCTCAAGGGCAGTTGCTAGTCTCTCAGAGGGAGTCAGAATTAATTTATCACCCTGTCAAATTCAGAGACACCCAGGGAATCTTTGCTAACTTGTCCTCTCAAGAAAATTACCTTTTGCTTATTGATTTCTGATTCCTGCCTGTATTTTATGTGAAAGTTTATCTGGTCAGGGCTTCATTTTAGAGAACCTTTTTTGTCCTGAGTATTTTATGCAAAGCAGGTCTTGTAATTTCGGCAGCCTGCCAGATCGCTATTAACTCTTAACCAACATGATTTACTCAAATCAGAATAGGCCCCCATTACGATAATATGGGCACTTTATCACTTGTCATAAAATTCTCAAGGTGTTTGAATATTCTGATTCAAAACACACACGCACACTCAAAATCAACACACAGTAAATGCCTAAACTCCGTTCCTGTTTGCTGGATACATTTGCCTTAGGAGCAAGGGAGGAAGCCAGATATTATATTCAACAGAGGGGGAGGGGGAAGCCTGGCAAAAGTGTACCCAATAATCATTGACATTTAGCCAACTTTTCCCAAGACTTGGTAACAAAGGAATATCTATCAGTGTGAAAAGAACTTAGGAGAAAGGGCAGTTAAGGAAAGGGTAAAAGGGTCTAGTGTAGCATGCAAGTTTAAAATCGGGGCTATCAATAGCTCAACCACCAGAGAAACAGATTTCTTGGAAACCATGGGTCAACGGGCAAAGAAACCCTGTCCCCAACGTACACGAGGGCTTCAGACTTGAAGACCTTTCAGAGCCCCTTCCCAAAGGTACGGATTTCCAACAGGAGGGACCGCTTCCCCCCCCCTCCTGAGCAAATAATGCCCAGAAGCGCAAAGTGCACATCCCAGGGGACCCAAGGCAACGCAAACATCCCAGAAATAGAGACCTTTCTGGGGGAAAGCAGCTTCCAGAACCTTCTCAACGCCAGTCCTCTATCCCTCCAGCGCTTTTACCTCAGACCAGCGAGGAGGCTAGCAGAAAGGGAAGGGCCCCTCCCCAGAGCCCAGCGCCAGCTGGCCCAGGTGCACCAGGTGTACCCTCGGGGCGTAAGGGGGGCTCGGGGAGGTGAGCTCGGAAGGGGCCCTCTGGGCTGGGGGACGACGAAGCGGACGCCTCCGAGTAGGGGGTGGGTAACGGGTCCCTTACGGTCTCCCTCAGCTTCCTCTCGCAGTCCAGCTCGCGCTGCAGGCTGCCCGCGCGCTCCTCCGCGGAATCCGCCTGCTCCTGCAGGCTCCGGATCTTCCTCCGCACCGCCTCCAGCGAGCTGCTCCCCGCCATCGCTCGGGGCGGCGGCGGGCGGACTGCGCCTGGAGAGGTGGCTGCTGCGTCCCGGCCGCTAGCACTGCCGCTGCCGCTACTGCCGCCGCCGCCGCCGCCCTCTGGGGGTACCCGGCCGCCCCGCCCAGTCCGCGCCGCGCGACGGCGGCGCCCCCTGCGGCCCACGACCAGCCCGGAAGTCGCGGCCTCCCCGGCGGCGCAGTCGAACCGCAGGCCGGAGCGCGAACGCCGGGGGCGGGACAGCCGGGCGGGGCGGGGCGCGCACCGCGGGCCCCGGGAATTTGCAAGCTGCGGGCGGCACTGCGCATGCTCTGGGCCGCGGGACCGCCGGGCAGGGGGGCTGCGCCGCGGCGGCACCTGGCGGGCTGGGCGCTGGCTAGAGGCGGGAAACCGCGCGAGGGATTTCACTCGCTCCAGCGCCCCTCCCCGGCGCCGTGGTGACCCGGGGTAACGGACCTGGCTGTTACGGGAGATGGTGCCACCTGCTGGCCGCGAGGGCGCTCGCGCCCGAGTCTCGGATTCCCAAGCTCTGCAAGGAGAGAAGCTGAAGGAGGGGTTTGGGGCCGGAATGCGCCCCCACAACTCGACTGTTCTAGTGGTAAGGAACCCCAGAATGCAACACCCCAACCACAACCACCTTTCTCTTCCTCCAGCCCATAACTCACGAAGTGAAAACCTCTGGCTATTGCACTGTGATTAAACCTCATCATCTAGATGCAGTCTCTAAATATGAACGGCCAAGTTCTCCTCGCGCTCTGTGGCTTTACTGGGTTTCAGTCATTAAAATGGGGTTAGCAGTAGTATTTCCTTTTGGGGCTGCTGTGAGGATTGTGAAATAATGACTAGTGCACATAGATAACGCACATGACAGCTTTGGTTAAGAAATTCGCAGGTACTGTCTTAAAGAGGTGGGACCTACACTAGCTGTGTGATGTATGGCTGGCCAACCTCTCTGGGGTCCACTTTCCTCTCCATAAATAAAACCTCGGGTCTCTTCTGGTTGCCATCTTTTCTGGTTTGAGATCAGTCGCTGAGAACCTCTGGAATCTGACTACTTTGGCTGTATTGGGATCCCTTGAAGAAGCACATCAAGGAAAGAGCGTTTAGCTACAGATGGATGAAAACAAATGTGGACACAATCTCTGCCAGTTCTCCGCATTTTTAGTGCCCTGTTAAGTCTCCTAGCTTTCCTTCCTCACCTTTCTCAGCAGAGGCCCTCCTCTCAGAGCAGATTAGTTCCTGTTGTGTGGCAGTAACAAAAACAAGAAAATACCTGGCAACCCCCTCCTTCTCCAAAGTCCTAACAGTGAAACTTCTTTGCTCTCCTGACTCATTTTCAGTGGATTTTCTCACAGCCTTAGCTGAGGAGTTTACAAACTGTGGAACTGGCCTTCATATCCTGTAGGTGGAGTTTGGGGCTTTGTTTCCACAGAGTTGCAAGGGGTTACAAGGAGTATAGCCCTTGCCACCTTCCCCTCCCCCCCAACACTGAGGGTGGGGAACCTGGTAAAATGCTGGATCTTGCAAGCACTTTAAGCAGCCAGCTGGTGACTTCATGTCCTACTTTTCAAACACCTGTGAAAGTCAGTTTCAGGTGAGTTCATTTTCATGCTGATGTCATTATAGAAAAGTCTAGAACAGCTGTTCTTAGCTTTGCCTGCACACTGGAATCACCAAGGTATTTAAAAAATACTAAGGCCTTGGTTCCACTGCCAGGGATTCTGGTTTAATTGGCTTGGGGGGTGCAGTCTGTGTTTTGGGTTTTAAAACCTTCCTTAGATGAGATTGAGAATCACTGATTTAAGAAGCAGGGAATACTCACACAGGCAAATACCAGATATATCACATTTGTGATGGGAGAGAGAAAATGAACCTTTGATCCCTGTAGCCTCACTAAGGTGGAATGATAACAAAACATTGGAAATAAAACCATCAGGAAATGCTATCTTGTGAATTACAACCTTTTAAACTAGGAGGAACCCACTTCTAGATTAGGATGTAAAGTGTGTTGGCAAGTTACTGTAAACATTTTTAGTAGTAGAAAAATATAAAAATGTTTCTCTCACATTGGTGTGTTATGACTGAAACATCCTAACCCCAAATGTAATATGATTCTACCCCAGGAAGCTGATCTCTGATCTCTCTCCTACCGCTCTCTTCCTCTAGTGACATCTGTCTCTTCTTCCTCAAGTCTTGACTGTTTTCACTAGTTAGGAATCATTCTAAATATAGCATTTCTTCAAAACATCTTTAACAGGTTCCAAACTACCTAAACTATCTCAAAGGGGAAGATAATCAATATACCATACACAAAATGTCCATGGTATTTAGGGACAGTTTCTCCTGAAATTGTGGAAGAACAAAAATGGTTTTAAAAACTTCCCTCTCCTACTCCCCCCGCCTCTACTGTCTGACTTTAAATAGACTTTTTTCCATTTTTGCCCCACCTCATTCCAGTGCTCCCTTAAACAAGATTTTTCAGTAAAGACATGATAGCATTACATAGTTATAATAATTATGATTTTTTTCCCCCCTTAAGAATTGTAGTAGCATTGCTCCCCTTCTCTTTTGCCTTCAGTCTTTCTGGGCTATTTTCAAATTCTCTGCATTCTTTTCCTTATAAGGAATATCTCTCCTTGATCTATCAGCGGCTCTTTTCAAAAAGCTAAATAAACGTCCCGCTGAAGAATTTGGGGGAGACAGCCTGCCTCCATTTAGCCATAAACGGAACAGACATCTGATCTACATTATACAAAGTAGGCACAGAGTTATGAGTATTTTTGGACTCTTTCTAAAGCCAGGTAGTCTGTAACTTTAAGGTTATACTGAACCCCCTTCTCTAAACCTTCTTTCAGGGAATCTTGCTTTTCACTGGAAATTTCTCTTGGTGAGATTTTAATGTCCTATGTCTGGATTTCTCATTTCCAAAGCACACGAGGAGATTACATTTCAAGCCTCTCATGCCACAAAAGGCCTTTACTGATTTTCCAAGACCCTCCAGCAATTTGCATTTTATTCTCAGACAAAAACTTCTGCCCTTGCACTTGGTGGTTCAACTTTTGGACATAACTTTCCCTGGTGCTCATACATTCTTGGATTGCTACCAGCTTCCTAAGGAATTTCTTTCCTAATTGGGCTCCAGGCTTAATTAGCTTCTAGAAGGGAATCCAGTGGTGTGAAAAGATGTTGGTCCTTTGGAAATCTAATGCTTGACTTGATTTTACTCAGTCGCAGAGGCAAGCTCTTCAGTTAAAAAAAAAAAAAAAAAAAGATTCCAAAGGGCAGTGGACAAAGTGCTGGTAGAGTTTTTGTAGTGTGTGTATCATCCCTGACACTATGTAGTGCTTGTCAGGAGGCTGACAGGTGGGGGTGGGGTGAGCAGGAGGGGCAGGGGGCAGCTAGCTCACTCTACCATATAAAGCACTGAGCTATATATAACTCCCAGCTTACTTTCTGGATCTGGATCTAGTGCCTGACTGCCGACCCAAGCAAGTGTCATCTTCCCAGGCAACCTTAGGGGTGCATTAAGATTTCCCTAGTGAAATGGGAAGCCTCAAGTGTCTGCACTCTTGGCCTTCTAAGTAAAAAACTGTACCATATCATTCCTTCAATCTAGAGGCCAGACCTTCTGTATCCTGACTTAACCTACCAAGGAAAACAGGCCTCCCCACCCATCAGAGCTGGGCGAAGGGAAGAATGGCATTCTCTGTACAAACCTTAGTGATGACACCTCCGAGGTTTCCTGCCACCAGGGAGGCAAGAATCTAATTTCAGTTGCTCTATTCTCCCAACTTCTCACCCACCCACCTCCCCCAAGGGTTCAGGGGGGAAGAGGAGAAAAAGAGAGAGGAATGGACGAAATGTAAATAAATGTGTGAAGTAGCAGTTGGAGGCAGCATCCAGTGGTCTGGGCCATGGCAAGGCTGTGAGCAGGTGTAGGCAAGAGGAGGTGAGCCTCCTCTATTGCTCTCTGGCCCCTGTGGTGACCTCAGAGTGGGCACCTGGGCAGGAGGTGAGGGAAGCAGTGTACGCGTGCACTTACATCAGTGGCCTTTTTCTCCGCCAGCTCCAGCTTCTCCTGGGCATCTTTGAGAGCCTCGGAGTATTTGTCCAGTTCATCTTCAGTGCCCTTGAGTTTCTTTTGCAGCGACACCAGCTCATCTTCCAGCTGGGAGT
>PVHY01018637.1:0-28858 GCA_004024945.1 Uropsilus gracilis
GGGAAATTTTATGGGTGATCTGTATACTCCACACAGACTGGGTCCCTGATGATGAAGATAAGAGCAGAGGAAGCAGTCTGGTTTGTTTCCCTTTCCCCCAATCCCTAACACTGTCTCCTTCCAAATGAGGCACAATGAGAGCATATATGCTGCTGCTGCACCTCTTATTCTAAGTACCAGAAATGGGGAAATGTTAGAGTATGACAAACACAAGCTATTGTCTCCAACATATCCACACTAACAACTCTATATTCCAAATACTCTCTTCCACACCTGTCAACTCAAACTGCAAAACAAATCTGATTACAGGGGTGGGGGTGGAAATCTGATTATATACAAAAATCTGCAAAATCAATTCATAAAAAATAAAACAAAGCCATAATACTATCTGTCAGAAGATTAAAATAGCTCAGGTTTCTAAGATACTATTATAAACCTTTAAATAAAACAGGGAAATTTTAAGTATCAAAATGGACAGGACAGATGAAAATATAACATGTCAACAATAAACCTCAAGAGAATGTAATAACACAATAAAGAACTGCAGAATCCAGATTTTAAAAAATCTATCATCTAGAGATCACAAGCTACTCTATGTATGAATAAACGAAAGGAGAGAGAAGAAAACTAAGAGCAAGTCAAAGTAATAAAAGATAGATAAGAAATGCATATCAAAGAAACACAAAAATTTAGAAATGCTAAATCAAATAGATATGATTTTTTAAGAATGTCATAAATAAAACCGATGACTGGTACATACAACTTAGATCTTTCATAAAGAAAGCAACACAATGTCAGGGGGTAGATAACTCAATAAATATGATTAAAGATCTAGAGAAAACTATGGTAATAGAATAGCTCAAATGAAATATGTACTCAGTGACTTTGATAATAATAATGCACTAAAGATACAGGTGGAAGATGGATGTGAAATATGATTCTTCTTAAAAGGAGAAACCTTGGAAACTAGCATATTAGAAAAGTCAACATTAATATAATGACTATCCCAGAAAGGAAAGAGGGTACAGATAGATTATTCAAGTAAGTAGTAGATAAAACTTCCCACATCTAGAAAGAATTTAAATATAAAATCCCATGATTAATTAAAGGCAGTAGAACCTACAAGACAATAATGAAACTAGCAGGAGCTCAAGATAATGAAAGAATATTGAAGGAGGCTGAGCGGGGGGGAGCAGGTAAACAGATAACCTATAAAATATCTCCCATAAGTTTACATCAGACATTTCAGGGAAAACTCTATATCAAAGAGAAATAGAGAGATAAGGATGTGCTTAAAAAAAAAATCAAAGGAAAAAGTGCCAGTCAAGAATACTATGTCCTGAAAGACTCTCGGAATCTAGGGAAAAATAAGAGTTCTCAACAAGAAGGAGTTTACCAAAACTAAATTTACGCAACAAGAAATGATGAAATGGGTATTTCTATCCAAATCAAAGCTACAAAAATCCACAAAATAGTTAATAAATAAGGCAATAGGAAGAAAACTAAAAAGATAGTATCTAGTAGACAACAACCTGAATGGAATTCAATGAAATGCAAATGCAGAATGTACGGGTATGATAAGAAAAATCAAAAAGCACCATTCTGTCATTCCTCTGACTTAGTTGAGATAGAGTTAAATAAAAATATCAAGTGGTTGGTACCAAGAAGCGCATCCCTTTCAACATGCTGCTACCTCCCAGCACACCAGAGCCTCAGACTAGGCCTTCTAGGGGTTTACATCAAGGAACTTCAAAATTCCTCAATGAATATCCCTGACAGTAAGCCCAGCCACAAACTTCATGGGATCAGAAAGAGGTCCAAGTCACAAACTGACAGGACCTAGCTACTCACTTTGGACACCCTGTTAAACCAGGAAGTACATCCCACTCAACCTGCTGGCAGCTCCCAGCACACTGGGGCACAAATCTGGGCCTCACAAGGCTTTACTCCATATTGTCAGGCCAGCCAGAAACTCTTCAGGATTGGATGTAGGCCCACATCACAAACTTACAAAACCTAACTATTTCTAACCTTACCAAGAAGTCCATCCCACACAGTTGAATAGGGCTTCCTGCTTAGGGAATCATCAGCAATTTTCTTCTTTCCTGAACACCAATAAGAAGTTGTGAAACACCAATAGTGGGAAAGGCAAGGTCCTAACAACTTAGTATCTTGAATTGACATCAGTCCCACTATCTCAGCCATGAAAACAAAACTCAGAAAGTTTTATGGGAGGCTCTAGCACCACCCTAGATATTATATAACCCACTAACATTAACCAACATTACCTAAACACCAAAAATACTCCAGAAGAGCTCAGACATAGTAAAATCTCCCAGTGCAACAGATTAAAGCCAAAGAAAACAATAGGAAGGAACATAAAAATAACTGAGGAGCCCCATAAGACTCTAGACTACAGCTACACTGACTCAGAAGATTTATTATTTCTGTCAGATGAAGAATTCAAAGTGATCATAATTAGCACTGTCAAAGAACTCTAACAACACAAATAAAACTCAGGAATACAAATTGGAGGTATACAAGAAGACAGAAAAGGAAAAGAATGCTCTGAGTAACTTGACTAGTAGAAGATCAATACTGAAATATTAAATTAAAAAAAATTAATGAACCTCAAAATGTAAAAAGATCAATGAAGTGAAAAAAACTGCAAAAAGCCACAAAAAATGAGTTGATGTTATGAAAGAAAAAAATTAATATTCAGAAAGATACAGATATGACAAGAACTAAGAAAGAAAACAGGAGTAGAACAGGCAAGGAATAAAATAATTTCTACAATAATCTGACACTATGAAGTAAGAAAATGTGAGTCATATGAATCCCATAAGAAGGAAAGAAAATGTGAGTCATATGAATCCCATAAGGAAAGAAGCCAGAAACTTTTCAAGGAGATAATTGTATAAAACTTCCCAAACTGAAAAGAAAAATGAAAATAGGCATATAAGAGGGTAGAAAGATACAAAGTGAAAAATTACAAGAAGACACAGTGTAGTAAAACTTCCAACATTTCAAGACAAAAAAATAATGAAGCTGATAAGGGAAGAAAATGATAATTTATAATGGAAAAGTAAATATGAATTGGATCAAAAGGGGAAGAAGCCTCCAACCAACAAACCACAGGAAAAAAGTGACATTTTTAAAATTCCAATTCTGCCTCCCAATCTTACCAGATTCACATCACCTGCACATAACAGTTGCCAATCAAGTCTTTCTTTTCCATTTTCTCTCTGCTTCTTCAGTCTCCAGTGTTCCAAGCTGCTCCACTTCTCCAAGGGTCTTCAACTTTTCCAACGGAAAGTCCGCTTTCCAAATATGCCACCTTGCTGTGGCTCCACACACTTCCCTTTCAACAGTGTCTGACTCTGGCTCACTTTCAACAGTGTCTGAACTAATTTACCAGGCCTGCCTTCAGCAGCCTATGGTTACCCCCAACCTGCCATTCTGGCACCTGACACCATACTTGCTATTTCTCTGCCAGTCACTCTCCCACCATGGCTCCTTGCCACCACCAGCTCACTCTTCTAGGGAGCTTCCCCTGGCCTGATCACATGGGCCTGTTCTATCAAGCCACCATTCTGGTCCTCTATTCTTATCTCTTCTTCCCCTTTCTCCTAGTTCATCCCTCTATCTGCCTTTTTCCCACTTCTCACTTCTTCTTGTGGGTCTTTCTCTCAGATCCTGCACACCAGGGCATTTTGGCACCCATACAATTTTCAACTGCCTTGTATTGAATCACTACCATGTATTGAACAGGATAACATCGTATTTTTCTGAAGAAACACTATGATCTGAACAAGAATGTAGTGGCATGCTCCCAAAATTTCAAAACAAAGACAAAAATACTTTATCCTACAAAGATATACTTCCTAGATGAGAAATAGTAAGGACCTTTTCAGACAAAATCCTCAGAATTTCACTAACACTAAATCCCCACTCCAAAAAATATTTCAGAAGGATAGAATCAAAATCAATAGGAAGACTGCATAAAGAAATAAATAAGGTACTGAACAGAATATCAAAACAACCGTAATTGACTTTCCTGTATTAATATTCACTCTAAATTTTAATGGAATAAACTCAACCAAAACAAAAGAGAGAGAGAGAGAGGCGAAAGAAAAGAGTAGAAGTTTGGATGAGAAGGAGAATTCAATCATTTGCTCCATTCAGAAGACATACCTAAATTCCAAAGATAAACATAGATCGAAAGTAAAGGACTTGAAAACAATTCTACAAGCAAATGCTCATCAAAAGAAACATGGGCAGACATATTATGGCAGATAAAATGAACTACAAGCTAAAAATTGTGATGAGGCTGATTTGCATTATAGAATTATCAAGGGATTAATATATCAGGAGACTTAGCACACATCAATATGATCACCAAATATGGAAGGAGCAAAATATATTAAACAATTATTATTCTCAACACAGACATTGGAGAAAATACTTTTGTGGTGGTAGGCTTTAATACCCCACTCTCACAAGTGGACAGGTCAATGAGCCAGAACACAAATGAGGAAACTGTATCCCTAAATAAATATCTAGACCACATGAACCTAACAGACATCTATGGTACACTGCATGCCCCCAAAATCTGAGTACACATTTTTCTTAAATGCATCATACCAAGTATCTTATTTGACCATAAAGGCATCAAACCAGAAATCGGTAATTAAAAGAAAACAAGGTGATCTCCCATTACATGGAGATTGAACAACACACTACTGAAAGACCACTAGATTTATGAGGAGAAATTAAAATTCACTTGAAATAAGTGATAATGAGGACACAACATTCCTGAATTAATAGAACATAGAATCAAAATAATATTAAGAGGAAAATGTATAGCAATATAAACCCAAATCAAGAAATAAGAACTCAAAAAAAAATAAAGGATTTAGTTTACAGATCAAGAATAGTGATGCTTTTACAGATTATAATTGGCTATCAAAATATTTGTGTTTCTCCAACTAACATCTAACATGTTTGCCTGGAGCCCACAGAAGAAAACAGAAGTCAATAGAAATAATCATTTTGGAGGACAGCAACCTTTTTGTAGGACCCTATATCTTTCTCAGGAAAGTGAGCCAAATGAAACTCTTCTCAATTCCTACTACTTCTTACCATGGTGTGAGTGAGTACTGATATTAAATTTGTCATACACTAACAGTAAACAAAATGTTTTGAGGATGCCTTTGTCATCCTTCGTCTATTGAACCTATTTTCCAGTAGAGTGTGTTCTCTTTACTGATATATCTCTAGTTCCAGCACTTCTAAAATTTGTTAACTAGGCACTCTGGGACTAGTCTTAAACAATCCAAGGAACACTTTGCCTCCTAAAGTTCTGTATCAAGCATTATTTTCACCTAGTTCCAAGCATTATGCATTTATTATTTTTTATCATTAAAAGAGAGTTTTTCCTTGATCCCATTTATATCTACTGTTAATTAATTCTCTTATTTTTTATTCTTGCTTTTGCTTCTATGTAAAACATGGAAACAAAATTACCTCTATAATGCTTCCTCAATTTTTTTCTATTCACTTCTTCCTTAAATCCATTTTGATAGGTTTTAATCTCCACCACTCCATACATAGTTTATTTATTTATATGATACATAATGTTGTATTGGTCATCAGCATTTGAAAGAATTTATTACTCCTTTCTCCTAAGAACATTTATTTTTGATTGAGCTATCATACATACTTCTCTCTTTCGTCCCCCTTTTTTTCAGAGATTCAACCTAGCTTCTCCTTCTTTAACCATTTCTAATTTATATTTATATAAATTTCTTTAACCATTCCTAATTTATATTTATGTAAAAACCTTGACTTTTTTTCTTATGTTATCTATATCATCAGGAAACCCAGTTAGTTCTAATTTCAAAATCATTTGATATAATATTACTTCTATACATATTTGATACAAACCACATGAAAAAAACTCCACTGATTTTCCCTCTAGTTACACCACCTGTTTTACTGGTACCAGGCAAATTTGGGTACATTTTCTATAGAGCATATTCATATCTAGGTGCAAAACTCTACAAAAAATTCTGTTCTTCCTGAAGAGTAGAAAATCTCAATATTATATAAATACCATATTTTTGAGTTTTTGCTCATTAAGTTCAAATATGAAAAGAGACACAACAATTCTAAGATAAAATACAATAAATTCTTCTTTGATTAAGTTTACCATGGATTCACTGTGTCTTAAACACTTGTAGAAGTTAGAATGTTATTGCACTAAATTATTTTAAAAATTCCTGCTCTGTCACAGAACATGTTCACTTATTTCCTTGGTGTGTGGCAGGATAACTGATTGATAGAACACATGCAGCACATTTGTTTTGAATTGAATAGTTTTTTTAAAAACAAATATCACCAATCATGCATTGAGAAAATATTTAAAAAGTAACTACTGGGCTATTGGAAATTTCCTATACAAAGGCTTCTAAAAGTTTTATAGAGTTAATTTTATCAATTCAATTATTTTTGAAAATATTGTTTAATATTTTTGCAGAATATAAAGTACCTCCCTAAGACTTAACAAAAGCAAAAACATCTTTATGTTTTAAAAGAGGTCAGCTCAATTATATAAAATTGAATTCAAAGTATAACCTTCAGCCCTGGCCAAAAATGAAATACTAGTTCTAATTTCTCAAAGAAAAAGAAGGTAAGGCAATTGCAGAGCTTTTGAAGGTAAACTGAATTTTTCCAGCAAGAAATGTGCAAATTTACAGGCATATTTAAATGTCAAAAATAAACTTCAAAGACACAATATTAGCATTTACATACACAATTCCAATAAAAAATACCTGGTGACTAAAAAGCAGAAGAAAAAACATATGACATTTGGGAATTTCATATTAAGTTATATATATTTGAGAGAGAAAATGGACTGATTACTTTAAAATTTCATCTGTAAAATAAGAAAACATATTGTACAGCATTATGTCCAAAGGAGCAACGTCTTTTTCATTTCTGTACAAACATTATAAAAGTTTTCTTATTGATTACACATATGTATATATTGTTATGTCATTGTATACCCCAAGGTTCTCCTACCATATCACCAGTGAACCATCATTTTCATCTTTTGCCTAATCCCCCCAAGGAGAACTTCATTTTCCTTTCCCTCCCTTATTCTATGTCTTAGTTCTGCTGTCAGTTTGCTAGTTTTAAATTTCCTTGTCCTTGTGTCTGTTTTCCCTATATCCTTCATATAAGTTAAACCATCCAGTATATTTTTTTCTTTTGATTTATTTCTGATAACATGATTCCTTCTAGCTCCATTCATGTTGCCAAAAATGACATAAACTATAACAAGTACAAATTGAGTCAGTAGTTATAAAATCATAAACAAAGAAAGTACAGGTTTTGATTAATTTAATGGTGAATTCTACTAAAGCTTTAAGGTATTAACATCAGTTCTTCCAAACATTTTTATTTTTTTTTCAGTGCAGACTAATTTATTTTTAACAAAGTGATTTCTAATTATCCTAATAACTACAAAAGAAACATGTAAGGCTCAGATTGCTTTAACATTGTCCAAAACCTTTCTCAGCATTGTCTAAAGTCCTTTCCCCAGATTGCCCAAAAATCCTCAGTCTCTCAGTCCTGATCATCTCACCAAAATCAGCCAGTCAGATTTCATCTCCAGATGCTTGAAGACATGTTCCTTTGGCTGCTCCCTTGGCTTGTTCCTCCTTGTCTTCCACGCTGTGTTCTCCTTGTCACCTTCAGGTAGCAGGAACTTCATGGTATCGGACCCAGCCAAGTTCACTTTCTTCTCAGGTCTAACTTTTGCACGGCCTCTTTCAGACACAAATCAAACTCAGCACAACAAACTCCAACCCAAGTTCAAATCTGCAAACTTCTTAACTGCATCTAGCACACATGCTGCCAGCCTGGGTCAGGCAAGGATTGTAGGCCCCTGGTGGCTGCATGGCCAAGCTCACATGGCTCACATCTTTACAAGATGGCCAATTCCCATCTCTCTATCTGGTCTCCATATTGCCTCTAAATCAGAATTTGAATCCCAATCCAAATATGAATCTTCTTCCAAACATTTTTAAAAATGGAAAAGCAAGGGACAAATTCTCTCTCTTTTTAAAATGTGTCAAAGCCAAAGATACTATAGAAAAGCAATTAATATATTACATGAATAAAGATACAAAACTCATAAAGAAAATAAAAACAAACAAAAACAATACATTAGGAATATTTCACATAATAGGAAAACTTTTATTCTAGAATGAAATAGTGGTATAATATATAAGAAAATGAATTATAATTATACACAGCTTCTAGAAGTTGTATATCCTTACAAAGAAAAAAAGTATCTATAATAAATATTTATATGCAAATCATTTGATTTCTCCTTGAAATTCAGTTATATTCATTTGTAGGTTAGACCTTAGAGTAAGCAGAGATATAAAAGTATGTTTTTCTGTGTCAGAAAAGTTATATAGTTAAATGAAAAGTATTTTGAAAATTTATCTCAAATGTTAAACCCCCCAAAAATAATTCGGATCATTTCTCCCATCCCACCCCCTCATCATAGCTTTAGCTAGTCACTCAAGTACTTTCTATCTGTGGAAATGCTTACTTTTGAGATCAGTCATACAATCTGCCATCTTTTGTGACTAGTTTACTTCAGAGAGTGTTATGTCTCACAATTCATCCATTTTGTCATATGAATTAGTTAATCATGTTTTCCTTTTTCATGACTTGATGATATTCCATTATATGCATATACTACATTTTGTTTACCATTTCATCAGTTGATACGGATTAG
The DNA here is from genome assembly GCA_004024945.1 of Uropsilus gracilis. Lineage (NCBI taxonomy): Eukaryota > Metazoa > Chordata > Mammalia > Eulipotyphla > Talpidae > Uropsilus > Uropsilus gracilis. Next base: position 8,816 of record PVHY01018637.1, read on the forward strand.
GGTTATTTTCACTTTTTATTATTAGGAATTATGTTACTCTGAACATTTGTGTGCCTGTTTTCCTATGAACCAATGCTTTCAGTTTTCTCAGTTATCTATCTAGTAATCAATCTATTGCTGGGTTTTTTTGTAAATTATTTTAACTTTTTTTATAACTTCATTACTATACTATACAGTAAGTGCAACATTTTACATACTGCTAATATGTAAGGATTCCAATTTGCTCATACCATTTTCAAAACATCATGCATATATTTAGTAAATAAAAGGTGCATTTATTGAATACACTGCTAAGAGGACCAGTGGGCAAGAACAGTGTGTTCATTTGCCATAAGAAAGGGTTAGCATCTCTCTTTTATCTCCTGTTTTCATGGACTTTCTTACTTAGTGTGCTCATTTTACTACTTCTTGGGATAGCTGGTTTTAGGCACTAACTCCAGATAAAATTTTAAACCTAATTCCCATTTCAAAACAAGGATAATTCTATTTGAAGGAAATAATCAGTAATTAAGTTCTGAGTGTTAATGAGATAGATTAAAACAATTTACTTTTTAACTATTTTGAAGCAAAAATATTCAAATAGACTGAAATATTAAAATAATTTTGCATCTAATAAACATATCTACAACCTAGATCCCATTATTAACATTTTATTATACTTGTTATATCATATATAGCCAAATCTTAGTCTCTGAATAAAGCTGTTATAAAGTTTAAAATGATATCACTTACTTACATTCATGAGTAACATCATTATAAATACTTTGCAAATATGTTATTAAAGGTGTTTTGTAACAGGGACAAGCTGTGAATCAGAGTCTGTTGTAGCTGGCACAGCTGGGAAAGGATGAGCCAATAAGGAGAATTGTTGAGGTGAGACATTCCTTGAAGGCAAGCAAGTATCGAGCAGTATGGGCAGACACTCAACAAAAAGGATAAAAACTGAAAAGTAGCATGGGAGGAGGAGACCATCATAAGCTTTGGACCTGGAGAGACCATTCTGTGGCTTCAGCCCCATATACACCATCATGGCCTTTGACCCCAGAGTGGGTTGCAGTATGGAAGGTTGGCACTCCCAGACTTGGCTACCTCAGGGAAGAGGAAAGGTTATGATGAATCCAAGTATGAGCCTCTGGTTGCATAACTGAAATTTGAATCTTCCAAAAAAAGAGGCGGCTATGCTGCAGACCGGCCGGGCAGGGGCTCAGGCCATGGAGGACCACCGCGGACCTGCTGGGCAGGGGTACAGGCCACGGAGGACCAGAGTTTAGCTGGGCAGGAAAGACTTTAGAGCCGGTGGTTGGTGAACAGACACACACACTCAGTGAGCAGTGGAATCTGCTGATTTATTTGAGATTTCAGGCAGCATTTACAGTGTTTAAAAGAATTACTTTAACATTCCATGAGGAGAGGCATTTTATGAGCATGGGAGGGCAATATCTCAATGGAAGACAAAAATCAATATCTCAACAGAAAATAGATTATCATTAGATACTACTAAACATTTCTAAGCAATCATCTTTTAGGGAATCATGATAGCTAAGTTGGTTACAGGTCACCAAGATTATTCCTTGACTGTAAAGCTTATCTAGTTTATCATTTTCCTTGCCTCGAGCTCATTGCTGATGTTCCAGTGATTCCTTCACAGTGAATTGTCTTTTACAATTAAAATAAAAGAATCTGACGATTGGGCTCCCAAATCTTTCTTAATAATGATGCAGTTCATGAATTTAGCACTCCTACACCTGGGGTCTGGGGGAGCTACGCCCCTAGGGTTCCCTGCTTATTTAGGTCAGCTCCCAATTTGTTCCTCCTGCGAGGGGCAGAGAGCTTAACTTGTTAGAGGTTTAAATTACAAGTTCCTCATCTCTGAGGCAGCTCCCATACAGCTAGTTTCCTGGAATCTGTGTATGCTGACAAAGCTTAGCACTGGAAAACTCATAATCTGCGTACCTCTGATAAGAGAAAAGCTTGCTGGAAACTTGGATTTTGTGTTGCCTGCTTTAAGTTTGGCATGGATAAGAGACTCCATCTTGAGTTCTTACTTCTTTGAAATGTGGGCTGTAGGTTTGGAATGATGGGAAGATGCCACCTTGGAAGTATTCATGGATTTGTGCTTTTTGTTTTAGGATGCGAAAGACTGGACAACAAATGAAGTAAAGTAACTGGCCAATTCTGTCCTCATTGACTCAGTTTTCTCCTTATATGAAAGATACATCTTGCTGTTATTTGAGTAGACCTGCAATTGTGCAGGCCAGCGAAACAACCCAGACAATACCAGCTTAGCTATTAGTTTCTCTCCTTACAAGTTTTGATGCCTATTTGGCATCTGGTTTCAATTTTAATATTTTAAAAACCTTAAATTTTCAGTATGACTATTATGTGCTATACTTAAAATTTTGAGAATGCTGATTTGCAATAATTGTTCAATAATTTTAATAGCTGTTTAGTTAATTGCTATGGCTTTTGATCCTCTGAAACTGGAATGACTCCCTCACCCTCAAAAATCTCCATTTCTCTTTTCACACCTAATCATGATGGCTGATTTACATGTCCTTTTTTGACCTGTTTCCTGATCACCAATTCATTTGCCTACTGTCACCTCCTCAAAGGCACTGTGCATATGCAAATTCTGAAATTATTCTAATTGTTGGTCTTTGTAATATTCTGAATTCCTTAAGGAAAAAAAATTTTAATAGAGATGGCTAGAAGTTAATAATTATTACATTCTGGTACAAATAGAAAGGCACACTAATCAAAGAAAAATGTTTTCTAATTCAGGGAAATGTTTTAGGATTTAGAAACAACCCAGTTACTGATTTAGATTAATAGATGGAATCTTAAGTCATAGGATCTTTTTATTACATAGTCAATAATTTGAGATTATATATATATGTATTATTATATAGTATATATATTATATATAAATTTTAACATGGGATGTTCATAAGTCAACATGTATAAATTAAGTTAATTCATTTTCACATTTGGAAAACGTGGAGTAAGAAGTCATATAAATTGATGAAATAGAATTTATTGTAGTATCTATTTTCATTGTCAGCTTATTTGTGGTCACATCTGATTGAGTTTTAATCACCAATAACTACTGTAAATTCTTAAAGAATTAAATACAAAACAAATATGAAATTCTTATGTTTTTATCATGAACATATTTTGGGGTTGGGACTTTAGGTGCTATTATAACTAATATCAAAATTGTGAATGAAACTTTTGAATTAGTTTATGGATGTTGACTAAAAATGTTTTGAAGATCTTGATTTAAAAATAAATTTTATATTGCCTCAAGAACACATAAATATGAATATTGCAAATATTTCTTTTTAAAATTTTTATTATTTTCCTGTAACCTTAGTCATATTTGTGTAATTACTGGTTCCCTTATGTATTGTTCTTCCTCATTTCTGATGAGAGTTAATACAGAAATGAACTGGAAAATAAGTAGTTACTGTTATAAAATGGCAGGGAACTGAATTGCTATAGTATTTTGTTGAAATCAGAATGCTAAAACCCCCTACTCTCATTGTGTTGATGACAATGTTTGCTTTTAGATTGCTGATGGTTGTTTTATACATTTTGATGCTCCACTACTTGGGGGAAAGAGAGAGAGAGAGAGAGAGAGAGAGAGAGAGAGAGAGAGAGAGAGAGAGGGAGAGATGTGTGTCAATTACTGTCTTCTTGATTTATTGACAATTTAATCAGTGCAATACCCATGCTTGATTCTTGTTACCTTTCTTAGCTGAAAGTCCATGTTATATGATAAAAGTATGGCCATCTCCAACATTTTGGAGGTTTGACTTTTTATTTTTTGATAAAATTGTTGTCAACCTTTACTTTCAGTTTGTTTATTTTTGGAGCCACATGGGTTCCTGGTACAGCAGTTTTCTCATCCAACCAGATACTATGTTCCTTTTGATTGGAGAGTTCAGCCCATTACCATTAAGACTGATTTTTGATATATAAGGACCCTTTCTATTTTAACTTTTACTTTTAGTTTTATTTATTTCCTTGCTGATTTCAATAAATTTTCTTTTATATAATTTATGTAGAAAACCCATATTTTAGTATTTTGTAGGCTGTCTGTGTTTGCAGACTCTTTCAGCTTCAGTTTATCTAGGTAAAGATAACATAATTGATGGTGAGAAGTGTAAAGATTTTGCTAAACTATCAATTATGAAGGAAGGATGTTTACTTTCACTACTACTAATCAATGTAATATTGGGAATCCTAACAGTGCAGTAGTGCAGGCAAAAGGCATATATTTAAGAATCCAAATTGGGAAAGAAAAAGTAAATCTATCACTTCTTGAAGATGGCATAATATACATAAAAATTTCTAAAGACTCTCCTAAACAATATTAGACCTAATCAAACACTGAAGTTTCAGGATACAAAATTAATATATAAATATGTCACACTACTAGCTGCAAAGAATGATATACAAAATAATGAATTCAAGAATACAGTACATTACAAGTGAATAAAAGAGAGGTAGATTCATAGACATAAATCTAGAATAATAAATCTTTATTTATAATAAAACTAAAAGACAGTGTCAAAAAATTTATAGAGAAATGTGTAGATTATACTCATCAATTGCAAGAATCAGCATTGATCAATCACCTTACTCAAAGCAATCTACAGATTAATTGCAATTCCTATCAACATTTCAATGGAATTTTTCAAAAATAACCAGACAAGTTAACTAAAATTTACATAGGACAACAGGCTCTAAATACCAAAGCAATTCTAACAAAAAAAGAGTAGGAGAATCACAATCAGGTTTCAAACTATATTACAACTATAGGAATAAAAAAGCATGGTATTGGAATAAAAACAGACACAGAAAGTAATGAAATAAAATTGAGATTTCAGAAATAAACCCATTTCTATGGACAGCTGATTTATAGCAAAGGATTCAATATTTAAAGATGAAGAAAGGAATTCTCTTCAACAAATAGTTTTGGGGAAATGTACAATCATCATATGCAGAAAAACAAAATTATACTACTCTCTTTTACCATGCACAAAATTTATTCAGAATAGATTAAAAACATGAACATAAGATTAAGACAATAATATTAGTGGAAGGAAACAAGGGAAAAGCTTTAAGAAATGAGTGGCATCTTTAGTTAAACTTCACAACAATGACAAAGAAAGCAAAAGTGAGTATAAACAAATGGATAATAAATTTAATATACATAATGAAGTAATAAATTTAATATAAATATATCATGTAGTAATAAATGTAAGACAAAACATACTTACAGTGAAAAATCAGCTATCTTTAAAGCAAAAAGATGTCCTAAATGGTAGAAAATATGCAATTATAGATCTAAGAATAGCTTAATACCCAAGATCTAAGAAGGACTCATATAACTCAACCAGGAAAAAAAAAGTAAAAGATAATAAGGAGATAAGATAAAAAATGGGCAGACTAGCTAAATAGAAATTTCTAAAATGGGAAACATGCATATGAAAAAATTGCTCATGATAGCTTATCATCATGGAAATGTAAACCAAAACTCCAACATTATACAAACTCACACCTATGAGAACTACCCGTATCAAAAACTTATAAAAAAATAAGTATGGGTAAAGATATAGAGAAAATGAAATATTTTATTTTGTTGTCAGTCTTTGAAACTGATTCAGGGTAGTAATGCAGTTGAAAATTGTTTGGGCATCAAAATGCCCTGGTGGGCAGGGTCTGAGAGAAAAATTCAAAAGAAGTGTTCCCACCGAAGAATGCATAGAAAGGGGGCCAGAGATAGGAAGAAAGAGGAGATGAGAATGGTGGACTGAGAGAACAGGCCCACATGGCTTGGTCAGGGGAAGCCCTCTGGAAGAGTGAACTGGTGGTGGCAAGGAGCCATGGTGGGAGAGCGGCTGGCAGAAAAGTAGTCAGTGTGGAGTTGGATGCCAGAATGGAAGGCCGGGGGTGACCAAGGACTTCTGCAGGCAGGCCTAGTGAACTTGGCCAGATGACATCAAAGGCAGGCCTGGTAAAGAAAGTGCCTGGAGCTGCAACAAAGTGACATATTTGGAAATCTTAGTTTGCATCAGCATCTGTTGGAAAAGTTTGAAAATCCTTGGAGAGGTAGAACAGCTCGGAATGCAGGAAAGAGAAGAAGCAAAGAGAAGACTGGAGAAAGATGGGACTTTGCAGGGTGCCTGCCTCAGGTTTGGAGGGACAACATCTTGGACATATGTTTGGGACTTTCCAACTAAACAGTACTTGGAATAAAATAACTGGCCACTTGTGGTTTTAAGGACTTAATGTTCTCCCTTTTAATTCTCCTTGCAAATAAAACCCTGTTGTTTAAATTGCATTTGACTGACAACTGCTACACATGGGTGTTATGATTATGGTAAGAAACTCGGTGGAAGCTGAATGTTAAAATGCCACTTTTTCCTGTGACTTGCTGGTTGGAGGATTCTGCCTATTTTGTTGAGGTTTAAGAATAACCTAGAAGCCCAGTTGCAGAGAAATGCTAAAGAGGATGGAATGGAATATGCCCAATGGAATACATGAAACTATTAAAAGAAAGAAAAAATTAATTTGGAACAAAATAGATGAAACTGCAGGGGATTATTCTGAGCAAAATAAGTCATAAGGAAAATTGCAACCATGTGATAATTTCATTTATATATAAAATATAGAAACTTACAATGAAGTACCAGGCAAAATTAAATCAAACAAACCTTGAAATTCTGATTTTGAAATTCAAGAGTTTAAAGGGGGAAAATGGGGCTCAATGGACTGTGGAGATGACTGATTTTGTTTTGGTTATAGGAGTGGTTCAGTGCCATATATTTGAAGAAGTTTGAATTCCTACTCTTAAATTATATACAGTATGGCAAATTATATACAGTATTGAAAAATGGAGCTTCGCTTACAGCAATATCTATATCAGAATTAGCTTCCCCCCCCAAAGAAGACATAAATTGTTAGTACCTAAATTAGAACTTTTATTATCACAGAGAAATTTAATTTGTTTAAACTAGTAGTATATTTCTGTATGCTTATCAATCAACTTTATCAAAAACTCCATTCTTGCACAAGAAGAGATAAGGAAACAAGAGCATGTGACAACATTTCAAAATATCTTTCAAAACAATTTTTTTTTTTTCCGGAATGAGAGCAACACCCAAGTGATTTATATGTGAAGATCCCATAGGTAGAGCTATTCTTAGAAATAGCTTCCCTTTACAACCCTGGATGGAAAGTGAAACCACTCCACTGTTTCCTTTCCTCCAGAGACAAGCAGAGCAGTATCTCAAATCTTAGGCACTGCTAGAAGGGGATTGCAAATTATCAGATAAATTTTGCCAGAACACAAGGAATGAGTGTGGTCTTCTGAAGGGCTTGATTATAATAAGCATATTCAAAGATGTCCAAAGCATATACAAAGATGTACCCCCATAAGTTGGCTTTTAAAAAGATGAAGATGCAGAAGCTTGTACTCAAAGAAAATTAGAAAGGTATGAGAGATATTTGTTATTCCACAGACCTTATCACACATGTAAATAAATCATTATTTATGTAATTAGTTTATAGTATGCCAGCATATCTTGTATCCATACATGATTTATACTCATGACCATAGAAACATTGCCATGTTTTTGTTTTTGTTGATTTTTGCTTTTTTTTTTGTTGTTGTCTGCTGTGCTTTGATTAATAGTTAACCAGTTAAAAAATGTTTGTTGAGTAAATGTATGAATGCATGAACGAATTAATGATGAAAAAATCGTGGATAAAGGTTCAGAAGTTTTGAATATTCTCACTAAAATAAGTGTCTTGACTGAAAATGAGAATTCATCCATATATGTATGACTTACTAATTTATAGCATTAGGCATACAGTTAGAGATACTGATATAGTTTAGAAACAGGGAAAAGTAGGCCATAGTTTTTAACATTTAGGCATTAATATGGTTATTTAGCATCACAGTTATATGAATAGATATTATTTTCCCCTCTTTAAAGCTAAGAAAAATAAAGTCATTTTGATAAGGACACTTTTTACATTTAGGTTTTTTGACTTCAGAATTCATGATCTTTCCCCTGCATTTTATAATTTGTGTGAATATATACATATATATGAATATATGAATATATATGTATATATTCACACAAATTATTATATATATATATATATATATATATATATATATATATATATGGTGTGATTAGAGGCAAATCTGGGTAAACATTTGAATTGAAAGAGAAGTGCCCTTTCCTTCCTATGACATCTAGATGCAGCAGGGACACTTCTATAAATACCCCTTTAAGACTCTCTTTTTCAGTTGTCACTAGTTTCTGTCATACTTATACAGAACTAATATTTTGCTATATCTTACAGCTGCATACACATAAAGCTATTCCTTGGTATAATCATTCTTTGTATAGATATATATGACTTAAAAATTGTTTTATATACAATGTTTCATATTTGGAATGCAATAAAGCATAGGAAGAAATAATGTATACCATTTAATTTGTGAAAGCATATAGTCATATACACAATATGTTATGTCATTGTCGACATATTTTTCCTGTGTCCCTTATGTAATTATTAGTCCCTAAAATATGAAGGCCCAACTCATGAGCAAGCTATATTAGATGGTTAGAAGTGTGACTTTACCAAAATCTTCAATATCTATCATTTCCTTTCTTATTTTATAGTATTATTTGACTTTCAATGGATTTATATTAATGTAGATTTTCTGCATATCCATTTTTTCAAGTTCTTGAAGAAAAGTAATATCTACTTCATTTTCATAGCTTTAAATTTAGTGTAGTCCCTACTTATAAGGGCTAGAAAATATTTGCTGTATTATCCACTTATGTTTGGCTAAGAATATGTACTAAGTATCCCTTGTATTTTGTTCACTTATTTTAATATTAATTATGCAAAATGTTGAGTAGTACATGATTATTCATTCAAAGACTATGATTGCCTTTTATGTTGTTTGGTTATTTTAGTTAGGTAAAGAAATTATAAAACACACCTATAGCAAATTTAAAGGGCATGTGTGTAGAATGTCAAGAGTAGTGAAGTCATGTTTATGATAAAATTTTCTTGATGGAATGATATTTAACTTGATTGATATCAATGGTTTGCTGGAGATCACTTTGCCAGCTAATGAGAGTTCTCTTCCCAAATCCAGTCATGGGACACTGGTATTGATATCAGCTATACAGAAAATGTTTATAACACTAATATCAAAAAAATACTACTTCAAAGGAACTTGCCCTCCCATTACTTGAAAAGGTTTTCTTTTGTATCCCTGCTATTTATTTATGGAGCTGACACCGAAAGTTTAATTCTATTGAAATAATATTTTTATTCCTTGCATTCCCAGAGAAGGGGGCACATCACATATGCAATACTTTAGGGGAAGCATCAGGTTTTGGCTAGAAGGCAGAAATAGGAGCAAAGTCAAAGCCAAAGCCAGAGGTTTTACTGATGTTTCCTTGGGGAAAACGAAGCTGGACAAGGTAAACCTTAAGGAATGGGATAGCTTGAGTGATTTGAATGAACCAGGAGATCTTTTTTACATGGGTGACCTCTAGTTGTCTAGTGGTATTGGGATGGTTTTCAACAGGGAAGATACTAACTTGTTATGTGAAAGTTACATGCGTAAAAGAAAGTCACTGGAATTATGAACGTAAAAATAGCTTGTTTTCATATTTAAAACCTGCTCCCTCAGAGCCATTAGATAAAAAATGGTTAATTCTGAGAGGTAATCTTGCAATAGTCAACAAAATTTTAAGTTATAAAAATATCACAAAATACAGAAAAAAGTTTTTTATTAGTATGTAATAAGTAATAATTCACTGGAACACTGGTGGCTATAAAGGAAGACAAATTAAAGAGTAAGAAGACAAAAATAAAATAAAAAAAGAGACAAATATCAAAATTTACCTCGGTGATGCATTGAAAATACAGACAAAGAAACAAAGTATTTCTAATCTTAATGCCAAGTTGAATGTGAGAGGGACATTGGATTTATAAGAAAAAATGAAGACTGTTGACTTAATGGTTTTGCAAAATATGTACAGGGGCAAAGAGAGAGCACTAAACAGCTTTTGGTGCATATAAGGAACATGCAGAAACTTGGGCTCTATTCCACCTTCAAAACATCTTACCTTGAGTGTCCCACATGCACAACAGAGTATCAGTAGTGTTTTCTACTTTCCAGAGACCTTTGAGGCATCTGAAAAACAGATGGTCTGTAACCTTGAAAGTATTCCCACATACCTGAGGATGTATCAGTTATGTGTCCATGAGCATATAGCTTGTCCTGTTCTTTATTCTCATACAGAATAAAGGGAGTACCCTCTTTTGGGGGGGTAGGTAGGAGGAATGGGAGTGTGAGGGACTTGGACTGTTGGATGATGCCTAGATTCCTTCCTTCTTGCTGTTCTTCTTACGTATCCAGTCACTTCTTCAGCACTAAAGACATGTCAGATATACTTAAGACTCAGATTCATTTTCCCTTTGCCCAAATCAACAGGGTTTAAACGAAGCAGGGTCAAATGCTTGACCTGGGATAATTATACAATGTAGCTATACATTCAGTAATCATCTCTCAATGAATCCAAGATGAATTTTTTATTGCATGCCCCACTCTATCAAGCACATATATGCATAAAACACTACTCAGTTTCTCTAGCATTTATACATTTGGCATGAAAGTCAAATATGAATGGAGATTGGATGGAGGTACAATAAACAAAATGCCAAGAAAAAGTCAAAAAAGGTGGCAACACAACTAGGGCAAGCAGCCCTAGGGGAGGAGGAAAGATGAAGTGAGGAGGGAGAAATCAGGGAAAGGAAGAATGCAAGAAGATCAAGATGAAGGTTCACAGGTGATAAAGTGGAGGGAGAACCTCGGAGAATGCAATAATGTAGTATAATTATATATAGATACCAATATACATAAATATGTAAACAACAAAATGATTACTAATAAAACACAAGAATGGACTGTCAGAGGACCATTTATGTATTCAAAGCCAGAATCTAAGTAGTTTTACTTTGAAAACCAGATACTGTCTTGGTAACACTTTAAATCTAATAGGTAGCATATCATTCCAGAAATTAGGTGTGAGTTAACTCATAAACTGCTTGAGATAGTCAAAAATAGATGATATAGTTATTATTGGCTTAAGTCACACTATTCATATGCATTTATTAATCTAACAAGATATTGCAACATTAATTCACATAAAGTCAAAATTCAAAGGAATAAAAATAACTTGATCATTCAAATGTGCTGTGAAATGAAGGAATGGTGATAATTGTAAGACTTTTATAGTGAACCTAAAATAAAATGAAAACAAAATTAAACCAAGTATAGTTATGAGGACAAGATGGAAAGACAGCGAACTACAAAAAGGTGTTATTTAAATGAATCTCTATAAAACCAACAATCAGTGTGTGGGACATGAGGGGGTAAAATTATTAAACAAATAGATTTTCTTTCTTTTTCTCCAGTAATGAAATGCACTGGGAATATTGAGAATATTGGAGAAGCATGGACTTCAAGTCTCAGTTCATTGTACCCCAAGTCAAATATTAATACTGTATCTAATTAATGTTGTGTATGCATAACATTCATGGACATATTGGAGCTATTTCTCTCACAGGTGAGAAACTGGACTTTAGAAGCCCAAATCTTTTATGAGTAAAAATTGTCTGAATTTTATTCAAGGAGTCATTATTTTAATTATGCAATACAATATGTAAGCTATTTTTTTATTCAAGAGGGTAAACACTTTCTAGCTTGTAAATGTTTTTCACTAAAGAAATAACGTTGAAAAGGTCGTGTGGGACAAAATTCCAGTATGTTCTCACAATATATTTAGACAAGTGAGACCCATGGAGAATTTCCCACCATTTTTCTTGCCTATAGCAAATTTTCCTAAGAGTAACTATTTCTTTTGACTATTTTTCTTTTGACTATTTTTCCTAAGAGTAACTATTTGTTTTGATTTATCAAGCCAACATAAACTAAAAACAAGCCTGTTCACTGGATTTAATTCAATAACAGGGCTGTAAGCAGCAGGATAATGTTACCCTACAATATTGGCCTCAACTAAGTCCTCTAACTGAGAAACTTACAAAGTACTCAGGATCTATGAAAACTGGGAAATTTATTTAATTAAATTTTTTATTGGATATATTTGATACCTGGTACATAAGGTGTACCAGGTATTTTGATAGATTAATACATTGCAATATGGTTGCCAGTGTAATCATATTCATCATACTTCATACTTAAAATGCACAGTATTATGATCTATATTAAAAAACAATATATTAGGCCTCTGTGACTTGTTTAGTATTTATTGTTTGTACCCCACAATTGTCCTCTGTAAAAATCATTTTTACTAATCTATTTTTGTGTCATGTTTTGAACTTAAAAAATTACAGATTTGAGAAAAATTACAGTAGTAATTTTCTTTAACTGTGGTTATCTTGCTTATCATAATGTACTTGAGTTTCATCCACATTGTTGTAAATGGTGGAATATCCTCTTTTCACTGATTTTTCTGCATAGTCTTTTTGTTCTCTATTTCATTTATTTCTATTCTTATTTTTTGTTTCATCCTATTAATCTTAAGTTGTTTTTGTTTCTCTTTTTCAAATTGCTTTAAATATGGCATTAGGTTATTTGGGGTATTTGTAAAGATAGTCTTTTGACTACTATTTTTGAACTTTCTGGAATAGCCAGGTTACTGAAAATGGTGAATACTGAGTATGAAAGAGGACTCAGGAAATACTCAAGAAAATGTAACCACTACTAGATGAGAATTTGAGATTCCTATTGTAAAGTATTTTATTCTGTGGGTTGTAGTGAGTTGCTTTATATATTTCAAACGGGAATAGGAATGAAAATTGTTTTAGATAATTTATTCTTTGATGCAGAAGGCAGATATTTCAGACATCTCAGCTTGAATTAGAGTAGTAATAAGAAAATTTCGTAGTAATAAGAAATTTTAGGGACTCTAACCTCATTTAGGTGTAACTGCTCTATGTTATGGCCTCAGATTTAGACCAATAGTCCTTGTTTTACGCGCCCCCCTCTGTAACTTACTCACTATGCATACTTCATCTTGGGTGCCTGGTTGTATACAGTTATCTAGTGCAGAGCTAGATCTTAGAAACTCTGATGTTAGCATGTGCCCAGCTAAATATCTGCAGGGGATCCTGGACTATAGTTACTCCTCCTTGGGACTTGTACAATCCCATTATTGCTTTAAACAAAATTAATGCACAGATATTTCTTATATTTTTTCAGTCATGTTGGTATTCCTATTGTGTAAAATTATTATGAGCTTTTCCTTTAGGAGTTTTTTATTTTGTTTAGCACCAGTTTTGCTGTATGTGTTAGAGAAAAGGAGACCACTTATCCTTAACTCTACTGCCATCTTGTCAGACTCCTTTAATTTTTTTGAGGAAATTTCTTTCCATAGGACTTGGAATAATTTACACTGCAACCTATGATAATATGAAGGTTATATCCTTGTCCTTGCAAGTACATAACATTTTTTGATAATCATTTAACAAGTATGAGCTGAATTAACTCACTGTGGTTTTCATTTGCCTTCCCCCCAAAATTAATGGTGCTCAGCCTGCCCCCAGACAAACTCAGCACCCAAGGGCCTTATATGAAACTTATATAAAACTGTCCCCACCCCCTCTCAGGTGAGTCAGGAAGGCATAGTGTGGGCACAACTAAGTAAACTAAAGTTCAAATTTACTCAAAATCTGGATAACATACCAAGCAACATGCTGACCCAATACCAGATCCATGGTTGCTCAATATGTAACACAAGCCCAAAAGCACAGTGCACTAAGGAGAAAAACTGTAGATATGCAAGCAAGCCCTATGGCTAACAAGACATCAATACCAAAGAAAAGACAATCTCCAGAAAACACCAAGGAAGATATTGAAGAAATGTCATGTATTTCTGACAAAGGCTTCAAAATCAACATGATAAAAGCACTTCAACAGATAAGGAAAGAAGTATAAAAATATAAAAGGGAAACCATCAACAAGAATAACTCAATGACCTAAGGAATGAAAATGAATTCCTAAAAAAGAAATTGAAGGAAACCCAGGATTTAAAACTGCAAAGAGGAGCTCAGAAATGCAGGGAAAAGCCATGGAAGCAGATTAGATGAAATAGAAGAGTGAATCAACATACTCAAGATGCTGAAATAGAGAGAATGAAGAAAGATAAAGAAAGAGAAACACAAAGTAAGAAGATTGAAGAACTCAGAGATTTGTCAGATTCCTTAAAAAGAGGAAATATAAAAATAATTGAAATCCCAGTAGAAGAGAGAGGCATGGGAACTAATAGGCTTTATAATACAATAACAGAGGAGAACTTCCCAAGTCTTAAGACAGGAATGAAAATAGACATAAAGGACGCAAAAATGACACCAAACTACTTTAATGAAAGAAAAGTCACAGGAAGACACATCATTGTAATACTTCCAAGAACCTAAGATAAGGAAAAATAAATGAGAATGACTAGATTAAAGAAACAGATAACCTACAAAGGAAAACTCATTAGGCTGGCCTCAGATTTCTCTGAAGAGATAGTCCAGGCAAGGAGAGAATGGATTCACATCGCATTTTTTTTCAATCTCAAAAGCTATGTATGAGGTCTCAAATTTCTACACTGTTGGTCTGTGTTTAACCTTTTCTAAAGTTATGTAACTGTATCTGTAAGGCTGGCTGATATCACAAATGGCATATATAAGGAGAAATACACCAGATGAAGTAAGTCTTGAGGGCAAGAAATAATTAGTGTAGATAGAGACTTTGGTAAGGTAATATATGTATAATAAGCTGCAGAAGAAGAAGGAGTCAAGCCATTTTGGCTTCAGTCGCAAAGGGGGACCATTCTGGATGTCAGTCATCCCAGGATATGGAACCCCAGGACAGAGAAGAAAGTTTCTGGAAACTGAAATCTGTACCTCTCACAGATGAGAAAGGTAAGCTTACTGAGAATGCAATCTGTGAACCTCCCAGAGATGGGGAAGTGAATTTGCTACAAAATGGAATCTGGACATCTCAGAAAGGGGAGAAGTAAAAGCTCCTGAGATTTTCTCTTGGTTTTTTGTTTGGAATAAAATAGATTCCATCTTGGAAGTGTGGTCATTTGTTTGCAATTTCTACTTTCATAGACATTGGAGTCATGGAATACATCATCTTGGAAGAATGGTCTTTGTTTAGGAATACTGGAATATCAAAAACTGGGATAAGATAACTGACCACTTGTAGCCTCAGTGCCTCTTTATTTTTTCTCATTTGTTTTTTCTTAATAATTTTTATATATAAATTATTTATATATATATTATATATTATATATATATATATTTCACATCATTTCGGTCCCTGGGGGTCATTTGTTAAATAAACCTTATTATTGTTGTTTCCTGAACTTGAGTTTTTTGCAATTTTGCAAGACACAATTGTCTGAGTGAAAGAGCCTAGACAGTAAAAGTTTAGCATTGGTTACTGTCATTGCTGAGTTTTCATGACTTTTAACAGTGGATATCAGTTATAGTAGGAAAGCTTTAAATTCCTGTGGTGTCCATTTTCCCTAAGAACTTCTCCATAAATCAGTCTTAATCTTGAAATATTTGCTTTTGGTATCTAATGCCATTATTGATCCCTGTTGTGGTGGTGGTAAAGTGTGAAGGACAGGAAACTATCTTTTAGTGGGTTTGGATATTTAGGGAGGTTTTCTTAGCTCCCCTTATGTCTAGAGCTAAGACTGTAAGGCTCGAAGGAACTGAAATTCACTAAATACCCCATCTCTAGGTGAAATTAGGTTCTAGAAATTAAGCAGAGTTTGTGGGATCAGCCTCAAGCCTGAGGAACCCAGGCAAACTCTCCCTTGGTTCTTGTCTATGGTGAGAAAAGATTAGAGTTACAGAAAAGCAAGAGATCTGTTGTTAGGTAGATAGGAAGGACAGAAAAGTGCTTTAAGAGGGGGCCTGATTCAGTAGGAACTTAACTGCTGAGTAGCAAGTGTTTTTATGTGTACAGTGAGCAAGGAGTAGGGCTTTAGCCATTGGATATTTGTGAATTTTGTCTCTTACTGATTGGCTAGGCCTGTGAAGTTCTCCTAGGCTAAAAAGGCCCTCTGAATTTTCCAGCCTTACCCAGTCTACCTTTCTGAAACCAGCTTTCTTCTATTGTTTTGTGCTAGTTTGTTGGTGTTCTGAACATGCCACTTTTAATTGAATTGACAGCGCACTGGTGGTGGGGTATTTTCTTGGTTTGGATTGCTCCTTAATCAGGCAGAAATTGGGGGGCACCTTCCTGTTTGGGATTTTTCTTCTTTCTCACCTACATTTAAGTGAATAAACATACAAGTATAAATACAATTGCATATGGAAAAATAATTTTGATAGAAGCAAGTAGCAAAATGTCACCTACACTGCTGTTATTTTGTTACATATTTGTGCATGTAACCTTAAAATACACACAAAAGTAATCTCTAACATAATGTATAATCTTCCAAGACAAGCATGGGACAAAAAAAAGAGAAAAAAAATACAACCCTCTCTCTTGGAAATGTCTATTTCAGCCCTGTTATAAGGTTACTTCAAGAAGCTGGAGCAAGCAGAAGAATGGCTTATTTGCTGTGAATAACCCTGTGGCAAAGTTGAATGGAAACAATTGCATATTCCATAGACCCAAACCCCTGTCATGTTTGTAAGTTGTAAGAGCAAGGAGCATGAGATAATGACCTGAGTAGGTCCCTGTATCTGTAAGGGCACTTTTAGGATAGGAGATTCCAATAACCTTTGGTCTTCACATCCCCCCAAACACAGACAGTTCTGACTAAGTTATTTTTGCCTGATCAAGGAATTACTTTGAAGTTATAAACAGTGCTTCTCCTTTATCAGTTAATTAAGTTAGAAACCAACATCCTTTAGTTAAATGAAAGTGTTAGAAATTAGCCAGATTTCTTCTTTCTTTGTTAAGAAAAACATTATATATTCTTTCTGATCATGCAACTTACTGATGTGAATTGAGATCAAAAACTCCAAGGATGGGGCTTTTCAAAAATAAATTTCATGTTCATGTCCAGAATCCAGTTTGTTTATGAATAGCATTTTTAATAAATTTGTTTTGGACTAAACTTTTAATTTCTTCACAACTGTGATTATTTCAACTCATTGGATAAGTAAAGAATGGGCTGTAACAAAAAGAAGAGATGGTAATGAAGTTTGAGTTGCATTTTTCTTAAGAGACTAGATCTCGCTAATTTGCCTACGGTTGTCTTGAACCCTCAGACACAAGTGTTCCCCAGCCTCAGCATCCTAGGCAAAGGGGATTATAGATGTATGATGTGCGCCACCACACCCGGCTTGTGTTGCATTTTTGAATATTGTAAAAAATTGAAACCTTGAGGCAAAAAATTGCAAAATTGCTTATGTGATCTCAGTCAAATTGAGGAAGGAAAATATATGGGACATGGAAAAGATAAACAAAAATCCATGAAGAAAAGTCAAAACAAGCCAACAACCAAATTGAAGTACACAACTGGGGTGGGGGGTGGGACAGGGTGGGACCAGTGGGGGGGGGGGACGACGGTGAGCCACAGAGATGGCAGAGATGTGAAATTTATATATAAATAAATTATGAATTAAAAAAATTAAAATATTTCATGATATCAGTTGTACACGGAATCTAAAACATACTAACTTAGAGGAATAAAAGTAAAATGGTAGCTTTCAGGGGTTGAGGGTGGTGAAATGGGGAGGAGATGTTTTCTAAATCACATAAGCTTTCAGTTATATGACTGTCCTGCAAGCATGCCAGGCCTGGCAGTTTCATTGTTCATTTGGAAAAATGGAAGAAGATTCTTAGTGCTTTCATTACACCAATGTGCTTTTATTCTAGGACATGGGACCATAAACACACACAGGCATAGAGAGATTTTAATTCTGAGAGAGGTGACAACAGCAACTACTCACCTGGTACCCTAGATACACAACGATACATTTTGGTAAATGAAAGGCACATCTGTTGTTTGCTGAGGTGATGGGTTGTCCCTTGTGTGGAAGGTGAAAATAGTCTGATTTTGACATATTTTCCTTATACTCTACCCCATCAAGTTTTGTTTTGTTTTATTTTTACTGTACAATCTAATGGTCAATCTTCTGCAAGTTTCCTTGACATGGAATGTAGAACAATGGACCCACAATCTGTGAAAACAATATAAGCTGTGACACAATAAAGTGGAAAATAATAAAAGATAACTAAGCCCAGTCCGTAGGAATAAAAATACAAATAAGTCATTGCCACCAAGAATTAGAGGTTCCTTGTATCTACTCATATACAAGTCAATTTTTGTCAGAAGACAACATTATTGGGACTGTTAGCGCCTCCCACAACTGGCAGGGCTTCTGAAGGGGACTTTCGCTTGTAGGTGAGGCTTCTGGGGGCGCCGGCGCAGATAGAAATCCCAACAAGAATTACAATACTAGATAGAGAGTACAAAATAAAGGACAGAACACATAGCCCAGAAACAAAGGGAAGACATCAAAACCCAAAAACACCAACCGAAGCAAGAAAACATCCTAGTGCAAAAAGGCAGAAATCACTACAGATTAATATTCTTCAACATGCCAACTAATACTCGAGCAGTCGTTGCACAATATGTGGAGCAAACCCAAAGAGAAAACACAGGAAGGAAAAAAAATACAAATATTCAAATGAACCCAAAGGGACATAATCCATCTCCAAAGGACAAACAGACTCTAGAAACCAACATGGATGAAATCGAAGAAATGCCCTTTATGTCAGATAAAGAATTTAGACACATAATGATAAAAACAATAAATGAGCTAAGAGGAGAAGTAGAAAAATATAAAAAGGAACTTAGCAAAATGAACATCATCATTGGTGAACAGAAGAACGAGATTGAAACCCTAAATAAGAAAATGAAGGAGATGCAGCATATAAGAGGAGCGATAGAAGACATCAAAAATACTGGGAAAAGCCATGAAAGCAGACTAGAAGAAATTGATGAATGAATCAGCACACTGGAGGACACAGAAGTAGAGAGAACTAAGAGAGAAAAAGAGAGTGATAAACAAAATAGAAGATAGTGGAAAAAATCAGAGCTCTATCAGATACTTTAAAGAAAGGAAATATAAGAGTAATCGGAATCCCAGAAGGAAAAGAGAAAGACATAGGAAATGATAGGCTTTTTAAAGCAATAATAGAAGAGAACTTCCCAAACTTGAAGAATGAAATGAAAATAGACATACAGGAAACAAAAAGAACACCAAACTACTTCAATGAAAGAAAAACCACAGCAAGACACATAATTGTAAAATTCCCAAGAATTCAAGATAAAGAAAAAATAATGATGACTAGAGAGAGGAAACAGATAACCTACAAAGGAAAACCCATTAGACTGACCTCAGATTTCTCTGAAGAGACACTCCAGGCAAGAAGAGAATGGAGCCTCATACTCAAAAAACTCCAAGACAAAAAGTGCCAGCCAAGAATACTCTATCCTGCAAAGCTGTCCTTCCAGTATGAAGGAAAAATTAGAACCTTCTCAGACAAAGTCTCCAAAAATTTGCTACCACCAAACCCCCACTCCAAGAAATATTGGAAGAAGCCCTAGGACCAAAACTCTCAGACAAATAAATAGAATATACATAAAGGAAAACCAAAGCAGAACCTCAAAATGACCTATAGAAAACCAATACTAGAACCCCACACATCAATAGTCACTCTAAATGTCAATGGTCTAAACTCATCAATCAAAACCTCAATGTGGGTACAAAAGGACACCTGTGCTCGGATGTTTATTGCAGCACTATTTATAATTGCAAGGACATGGAAACAACCCAAATGCCCCAGAACAGATGACTGGATGAAAAAGATGTGGTACATATACACAATGGAATATTACTCATCAATTAAAAATGACAAATTTGATGAATTTATGGAAACCTGGATGTACC